>SNQJ01S0060444.1:36498-47392 GCA_010110895.2 Picea sitchensis
AAATATATAGGTAGCCTGCGAACCTCCTTTAAAAGCATGATTTTTGGAAGCAGACAAAGGTAACTTTTCTCAGGAAAGTGTTCTTAGTGAAGAGTTTGATTTTCCATTATCATAACATCATCACAATGACCAAAATTGTGGATAACACAAGGTAAATCGAGGAGGGTGTAATCCTTTTTACTCATCCTAGAAACTTTGTTAAGTATCTTATCCAAAGAGAAATGTGATAGAATTAGTGGAGGGTGTATGAATTCATACTCCTCCAAGGGTTTAAACAAAAATAACCATAAAATAATAATAAACACTAACAATATGTAGAAATTTCCATACCAATTCCAAGAGATATCAAGATAAACCCTCTTTTACCAAGTATATTCCACCGCAAGATAAATAAAAGCATCCAAAAGAGATAGTGCACCAATTTCCTCCAAAATAAAAGTAACTAGCATCGATAAGAGCACAAGCGAGAGAGAGGTGCAAATTTCCAAAGAGGGGTGGAAATTTAAGCCATAAACATATGTAATTATCAGGTGTGTTATGTCCAAATGAAAGTGACAAGGTCTCCTTTTATACACGACCTTGTAAAAATGATTTTTCGACTTGATTTAGGGTAAAACACAATTAGGGAGGCGAGCCTCCTAATTTTCCAATTTACCGAATAGAATTTAACTTAAAAAAAAAGCAAGCCCTAAATGATGACGTCATCCCCCGTACAAGTGATGTTTTGGAATAAATGGAAAGTTATTGAGCTTTTTGAGGGAGACATTGGGTCTCCAAAGGAAATATATTCAATGTGAAAGGGTCTTCCTCCATCAAAACATGCCAAGTCATCATCACCACCATCAAACCCTAGCCCCCAAGTGAGACGTCATGCCCTAGAAAGTGACGCTTTGAGTCTCCATGGTCAAATGTTGGGAAAAGGGGAGATAGATTTCCTTCTTCGAGATGTCCACTCATTCCTCCAAAGGAAACATTCATCATCTATCTTGTCCAAAATAAAGGGTTCACATCATCGAACCTGTGGGAATCATGCCCTAAATGAAGGTCCAAGTGACCTTGTGCCTTCATGATCAAACTTTCACTTGTCAAGGACTTGCAAAGATAAACAAGTATGCCCTCCAAGGGTCCACAAGTCACAATTTCATGCCAAGTAAGCCACATATAATAAAATAACCACCCAAACATGTGCATTGAATCCCCCATTTTCAAAATAAACATATGTTCAAAGGCCTTATACAATTTTCATAATTTAGATATGGGAGGGGTGTCATAGTTCCCTATTGGGTAGACCATTTCCTAGGTCAAGGAGTGTTTCCCAAGTGGAATCCCTTATAAGTCATGTAGTGGGTATGACATGGACGGGGTTAGACTCCTAGGCATGGGGCTTCATGAAATACAAGGGCTCATATTGTCTCATTTATGGGTTCCTTTGTAGAGTGTGTGCTGCCCTTTGTTCATGATGCAACATTTTTCCAATCCATTTTCCATTAATTTATTAGATATTTTCCAGGTTGAAGACATATGGGGGAACTAAACTAAGCAATAAAAACAAATCCCACATACACTCTATCCTGGTCACAAAGCTTCCCCAATTTGAAGACAACGTGGGGCACTAAAGTAAGCAATAAAAACAAATCCCACACATGCTCTACCTTGCTTGGCATGATTTTAATTAGTTATTTTTAGGGGTCCCTCAACGTTTTCCAATAAACATTTCATTGTTCTTGGGATCCTTGGGTGACCATTTGGAGGGTTTATGATTGGCTCTTTGTAATAGCCCTATTTCCCCCAACTTGTAATTAATCATTAATTAGGGTTACCATGTTGTGGCATGGGAACAATGTAAATGTATTATTGTTTGAGTTACCAATAACTAACTGTGGGGATGAAGCCTTGAAAGTACTGGCCATGATATCACTAGAGGAAAGAATGTGAAAACTATAAGAGAGGGTTCATTATAAGAAATAACCCCAAATTTCCCTTTGGTGAGGATAATAAACCTCCTTCGGATCCCAAGGAGAGAAATCAATGAATGAAGAAAGGACCAGTGGTTGAATTATCAACCACACCCATGAATGGAAGAATGGTATAGCTGCAGAATGTCAACCTAAAGTACCACTAGGTCTAGTAGACCAGGCTGACTCGAGTTTCCTTATGACAAAAGGAACAAGATAGGAGGGATGTGCGTGCAAGGCATGCAAGGGAATGTAAAGAGGAGAGTGGAGAATGAGAGAAACATTCCAATAGAGAATGAGCAGAGGGCCACGAGCTTGATGTTGAGAAAGCATCTGATAAACCTCGTAGAAGATGCAAAAGAGAAAGGTTCGATGAGAATTGGCATAAATTCCCTGGTGATATCATGGCTTGGCATGGGGGTGGCTAGAGTGATAAGAATGAATGCCTCTGAGCCTATGGTTGGGTGGAAGGATGAACACCCACAGTCAGTTAGTTGGCCACCATATGTAATAGATAAGTAATCTTATATCCTGTGTATTTAAGTGGTAACTGTGAATTAAGGTTGGATATTCTATGAATGTTGCAGGGATGGACATGTTTGCTTAATGGTTATATTGTATCCCTTCAATTCTACCTAATTGTGTATTTAAGAAAATAAGAGATTCTCTGGCCTATACACGTAAATGACTGAGCCCTATGGTGGCTCAAGTTAAAATAAATGAATTGTGAATTATTGACTTTGGGAATAGCCTCACGTGTGCATGTCGACACTCCTAGTCGTTCTAAAGGAAGGGGTCAATCAATCTTAGGAGAGGTAGTGCATGTGTGCATAGAGCCTTTGTGGGGTGGGCAGAGATCGAGAACCACCCCCTAAGTTATAGAGTTGATAGATGAGTGTAAGAGATGCGTGGAGGATTTCTCTAAGCGTTAAGTTCATAAGAGTTACCACAAAATACTTAAGTATTTTAGGAGCCGACATAACTGAGGTAGAATAATGAGTTTTGAGCCCCACATGAGATATCCTTTCGTTTGAAAGACATATGGATGATATTTGTTCGGGAGAAGCCAAAGTTATTCACAATCGTCAGATCTAGAGAAATAATGCGAGTGTTAACCCTTATAACCCTTCAAACCTCCCGGGTCCGACGAATCAAGCATATTCATTACACAGGAGGTGAAACCCCCGAAGTACTGAAGTTAATCTAGGCTATAGATATGAGGATGCCCGAGAAATATCTTGATTGTTGGATCTACGATATAGTCAGTCCGACGTTGACCACTTCGGGAGGACATAGGTTTGGTAGCACCAAAACCCCTGAAGTCCCAAAGTCTCGAAGTTGATATGGACTGTGGATATAAGGATCCTTTAGGAACCCTCACGACTGTTTGATTGTGGGGATGCAAGTATCAACATCGAGATCATGTGGGATCCCATGTGTTGAGTGATGGGGTTGCCAGGTGTCCCTCTCAGAGTGGCACACACTAAGATCCAAAGGACCCTTGAACGAAAGTTACGAGCCGAAGAGCTGAAGCACATATGAGCTGCCCTAGCCAAAGGGACATGTGTCATCAGATCCTGCACTTCAGGTGAAATCACTCTGGGAGAAAAAGGGGATGCGTTGAATACAAACTCTCGAAGGTCGAAGAGCCAGAGTTCATCTGATCCATCCGTTAGCTGAGGACAAGTGTCAATATATCTTCCATTTCAGGAGATAGCCACTTCGAAGGAAAGTGGGATCAATCAAGTTGATAACTCCTAAAGTAAATCGTGACCATAAATTTTATAGAGACATGCGTCAACATATCATCAAATTCGGGTGAAATCACTCTAGGAGAAAGCGAGTGGGGAGAGGTTGAAAATCCCGAAGCCCAAAGAGTTGAAGTAATTTATAGCTATCGATTTGTGGGAGACAAGTGTCAGTATATCACATACTTGAGAAGCGGGGAGAAAGCAATGTGGAGTAGAGGGACACCCGAAGTGGATCCCCACCGTCGAATGAGAGGGACACGTGGCACACGATCTTTAACTTCAGAAGAAAACACTTCGAGAGAAAAGATGGTGTGAGCATCCAAGACTCCTGAACGCTGAAGTCCCAAAGTGGATCCGAGATGTTGATTTAGATGGACGCGTGGCACTTGATCTGGAACTTCGGGTATGGATTGCTTCAGAGGAAAAAGAGTTGGAGTGCTCAGAACTCCCGAATGCCGAAGTCCCGAAGAAGATCATAACCGTTGATCATGAGGGACGTATGGCGCTCGATCTGTAACTTCGAGTATAGATTAATTTAGAGGAAAAATGTGTATGAATGTTTGAAACTCCTGAATTCCTAAGTCCCAAAGTAAATTAGGGTCGTCGAAATCCCTGAGGACACACTGTGTTGGATCGTGAACTTTAGAGGTTTGCCACTCTGGAGGATTTGTGTGGTGGTTGTCTTGGCACCTGTTGTCTTGGTGTTTAGTCATATCCCATGGTCATATGCAAGTATAGGGGGATGAAAGAACTCGAATAAATTGGGAGAGGATATCTGCTAGATCTGAGCTCGTTTCAGAGCATGGAGATAGTGGATGGAAAGCTCTAGAAGAACATAATGGAATAGAGACCCCGAATGCGGGTATTGATTCTCCTAAGAAGAGCGACAATTTGAGTCCCCACCATGGGTGTGTTACAAATTGGTATCAGAGCATGGTTACAACACTTTTCCTACATGGTTACCACATTCCTAAGAAGAGTAGAAAACCTCTACTGAAGAGAGGAATGAGATTATTTATTGTTGATAGATGTTTTGGAAATTGACATTGTATGTTTCTAACATTCCCAAATAAAGAAGTTGACTTCAATGTGAAATTGTACGTGCTTTTGTATAGTCWTAAGATTTGGTTACAAGGGTTAAGATGAGTCTGTGGAGAATGTTACTGCCAAACATAAATCATCTGCATAAGTTCCTTGAGTAGGAGAATGCAAATTTAAAATAYAGTTGGGATTTTACCAACGATATTGAATCATGCTAGTCTGTGACAAATGAAGCCTAACATTTATTGGGAAATGATAACCAATCCTATAGGAATGGGATTATGATAGAGAACACTCATATTTAAACTAAAATAACAATGTGAACAGATGGAGAGGATCTGTAGTAGTAATGATTACTGCTTTAATGAAGGGTTTAACCTAATATAGGTGTATAACTCCTCACGATCATAGGAATGAGTTTGGTGATCATATCCTAAAAAGAGAGAGAATGCACAACTCTCAGGTTTCAAAGTGGACAGAGAAACAAATTTTGTTTCTCGGTACATGAATTGCTGGACATGGTTTTTCTAATCAAGCTGATAAACAAAGTTGTAGAAATATATAGTGATTGAGTGAGAAATAATCACAACCTCCCTTACTTGGTGGATAGGAAACTAATCTTCCAGAGTTCTTGTGGGAGGAGGAGAGTGGCCTCCATTCCTAGATGTGCTGAACAGAAGGAGGAATTCTTGGTGTAATGGTCAAGACCGATCTTGACCTAAAGGTACTCTAGATTTCTGAACTAGGATACTTAGTAAGTAACATAATTCTAAATTGCATTTGGGCTTTAAGGGAATAGTCAAAATGGTAATAAACATTAAATTGTTAAAATTAAGATAAAATGGTTGACTAAATGTTGGTCTTGTATGTGGTAAAGGAAGTGTTGGGGCACTTCTAGAAGCCCAATGGGTCAGATTGACATCTAGTGGTGGATGGTAGCCATATAAATATAGTTATAGGCACAATATGGTTTCCCTAATGAGTGAAATATGAAGCAAGAATTGCTCTTGTCCAGATTAAATGAATACCATGGATGCATGGCTAACTCCATTCTGAAGAGTCATGAAAGTTTTGTTCCAAATTATAGCTTGAGGGAAATGTATTGCATTTCCATAGGGAATACTAATATAATTAGATGAAAGAGTAAATGAGAAAGGATGGTCTGTTTTCATGATAAGAGGAAAATGATAATGCCTTGAGGATCACATAAGAATGAGTTTCAATAGTCATGAGTTGACTAATTTTAGAATAGAGATATATGTAGGCTGTGAAATATACCCATGGAAACTACACACAGACTTTTTATTATGCACATGGTTAAGTACATCATGGATGTAAGTTAACAAAACCAGAATATGTATGGATACATAATTTGGGTGCAAGCCAAAGATGCATGTTTATATTCCTTATGGAATATTTGGTAAACAACTAGAGCTAAATCAAGGCCAAGGCCATCAAAAATAGTGATGGACGTGCAATAAGGAAGTTGCATGATGAGGGAGTTCCATGTGGAATAACTGTGTGAAAACTCTATCAGGAGGTCAAAGTCACAACCTTAATAACTGCTGAGAACTAAGCAGTGAGCTACAAGAATCCTGGATTACATTTTTGAAATCATCGTGTAATGAATATAATACTGATGAATGAATAAATGAGTATGTTTGATTGAATAGGCTTGGTTGAACCCATGTTAAGAAAAGGCAGTGAGGCCTTTAGAGATAACTCAACTGGGTTGAAAAGTCCCAGGCAGTGTAGAAAGAATTGGAAGAAGGGGAGAGACCCTAACTCCTTTATTTCTATGTGTTATGTTTCCTCTAGAACGAGAAGGATGATTTACTAATAACATTTTGACACCATAGTAATGATGATTGTATTACTGCAGAAACAGTTGAGAACTATCTGTATTGCATTCATAAAAACCTTTGAGGATAATGTGATGAAGTGCATAAATATATGCTAGGACACTTTGAATATGTTTTATGGATATGAATGTATGATACATGCATTTTAATTGATATTACAAATAATGATGCATGTTTTGTATAGAAAAAAATTGGAACTATTGAGGAAGCCAGTTACCAATGATGGGAAACCTCAAGTAGAGGATGACCATGGGAAGGTTGCAATCAAAAGATTGTTGACAAGACTGTAAGAATCCCCCGAAAGCACTGCTGATGAGGTAAAAAGATCAAAAAGAGGGTGCTAGTAGCCAAAAATAGGTATGAAAATATTGGGTAATAATCATTTCTGAAATATTTTATTTTCTAATGCTATGCATGAAATTTTGAAAGGCAGCTATATGCCGTAGATACCTAGCTAGGGTATGGATCAGGAAGAAAACCATGATCGAATCAGGTTAATCGAGAACCTGACAGAGGAGATGAACGCAATCCATTCATCAGAAGGAAACTGAGCTCATTCGTCATATGGACTTCAAGATCCACTGGAGTGAATAGATCAAACACCAGTTGTTCGATAAGATCGATGGCCTGTATTCATTGCGAAGATCGAATAGGAAAACATTTTAATGGCAGAGCATGTGCCCATAATTTAAATTCAATATAGTTTTTTTTGAGTTTGGGGTCTAATCGTATATCGGATGACCCGTATTCATTGCAGAGCACGGAGGCGAAATTAACGGGTGCACTAGTTCACAGCCTGCAATCAACCTACACTGTTGATCTTGCTGGGGTGGATGATCAACAACCATGATTAAAAGAGTTGGGAGAAATTTTTTCATATTACGGAGATTGAACTCTCTGATAAAGAGAGATCACATTGGGGATTCCGCAAACACTGTGAATCGTTGATCTGTGAACGATAGGTGGGTGGACCTACAAGGAACCCATGCATTAATGTCACATAAAATCATACCGTGATTGGGTTCTGTGGTTGGATTTGGCAAATCAAGCTCTCAGTATAAATTCTCGGTCAAATACTTCTATGCCAGAATTGTTATGATTGGAATCGTGTGGATGTAATCAATCTAGGTATAAGATCGATGAACCGCGATCATTGCAGATATTTCATATGCACACGGGTTAATGTTGAGATGTGTACCCATAATTTAAATTCAATATAGCATTGTTTTGAGTTTGGGATCCGATCATAGATCAGACGACCTGTATTCATTGCAGAGGTTAGAAGGATAATTCAATCGTGAGCTAGTTGAGGTTCTGCAATCCATTGTAGCCGTTGGATCTGGGGAAAAGTGGATCTACATCGTCGATTTGCAAACAAGGGGTTTAGCCAGGATCATATCGCCTTGACATGGGAGCCAAAGGGATAGTGCCTGAAAAGAATAAAGCTAAGGTCATAGTTCTCGGTCATATGGAGAGAAGACGAAGTTCCTCCGGGATAGTCAAGGAAGATAAATTTTAACACTCTGCCTTAGACTGTGGTCGCGAGGACTGGTTCTATGGGAATAAAGGTGCTCATAGCTAGCACATTGCATGGAATTTGTTTGAGGAAGTGCATGTTTGCATGAAGGGAAGATAATGAATCCTCCATTGAGGAAGGAATATCTTTCGAAAATTTTGAATACATTATATGGATGTCAAAGGAATGCTTAAAGGCATTCATGTGAAACCGAGAGTCTCATGATTGACGATATTAGGGTTGTGATAGATTCAGAGCATAAAATATGGTTTTGCTAAAATAATAAATATGGACAAAGAGTCCATATGGTAATAAGTTGGTTGAATTCAAACACACCTTGGCAAGAGTGCCTAACCTGAAAAAGTGATAACCTGAAATCAATGCAATGGTGCATTGGGTATGAATGTGGCCACGAATGTTGGCACATTCATTAAAGTCAATTGGTATCTGAATTTCATTTTGAAAAGTTGATATACTGAACTGATTCATGTGTAAGGAATGGAATTTCCTTTTCTTGTATCATCGAATAGATAAAACTAATTTGACTATTAACATGGACAATTTAAGAATTGTTTATGATGACGTTATAAAGGTGCAATGAAAATATATGTGCATGGGAAACTAACAATTTGTTTGGCTGATTGAAGTAGAAAGTGCAGGAAGCAAAGGGGTCTTGGATATGGTAGCGTTGTAAGCCCAGAAGGAAGAGAAATTTCCTGTTGAGCCAAACTGCTATGGGAAGGAAAGTCCCATAATTATGAATCTAGTTCTCGTGTGGAACAAATATGAAAAAAAAATGTGGAATTTGGAAATATGTGGGTAACAGATTTATAATAAAATTTTGAATTTAAAATTTATGATGATGTCTCATGAGTTTATGTATGCATGTGATACAGGTGAGAAGAAAAGATATGTCCAGAAAGGACAGATGAAGGCTGTCAAGCTATAAAAACATGAAAAATGGCTATTGCTGAGCCATGAGAACCCTGTGGTAAGCCATGATCACCTAGAATATGTTGTGTTGAGGTAAAACGAGTCGGAAGGATGCTTCAGTAGATCAAGTCTAAGGGATGCCTCGACTATAATGCTTGATAAAGTCTCTATAATTATTCCTGTGTGAGAAAACCTTGGCAAGGCAAGATGGATCACCCAAGGAATTGTATAGTAGAGAAGGGGATGCCTGAGCCTAGGCCTGGAGGGTGAGTGACCACAAGGAAGAGGATAATCTGATATTTCTTGTAAACTATTGATTGGGATCGTGCACATGATAGGTAGTTCTTCCTGAGTGAGAAAACCTTGGCAAGGCAAGATGGATCACCCGATGGACTGTATAGCAGAGAAGGGGATGTCTGAGCCTGGGCCTAGAAGGTGAGTGACCACAAGGAAGAGGAGATCTTGATAGTTCTTGTAAACTATTGGGATCCTACACACAATGGGTATTTCAAGGAAAAACAATGAGCCTGGATAACAAGAAAACCATGTGGATACAAACCCACAAACTACATAGATAATTAATGTGCTAGATTATGAATTTTTCCTAGAAATTTTATGCAATAGTAAAATGTTTGACATGAGATTATGATTAATGTGCTTGTTGTCCAAGAATTATTGAAAGCAGGTGACAAAGATTAAGGGTCTGAAAAAGGACCTGACTGATAAAGAAATTCAAGACTTCTGAAGTGGCTGAATGAGAAAAGCATGACAAGTGTTACTGAGAAAGAACATTGAGGATCGTGTTCCTTTTAAGGGGGGGAATTGTAACATCCCTGTTTCCCCCAATATGTAATTAATCATTAATTAGGGTTACCATGTTGTGGTAAGTGAACAATGTAAATGTATTATTGTTTGAGTTACCAATAACTGAATGTGGGGGTGAATCCTTGAAAGTACTGGCCATGATATCACTAGAGGAAAGAATGTGAAAACTATAAGAGAGGGTTCATTATATCAAATAACCCCAAATTTACCTTTGATATGGATAATAAACATCCTTCAGATCCTAAGGAGATAAATCAGTTAATGAATAAAGGACCAGTGGTTGAATTATCAACCACCCCCATGAATGGAAGCATGGTCTAGCTATAGAATGTCAGCCCGAAGTACCATTGGGTCTAGCAGACTAGGATGACCCGAGTTTCCTTATGACATAAGGAACAATATAGGAGGGATGTGCGTGCAAGGCATGCGAGGGAATGTAAAGAGGAGAGTGGATAATGTGAGAAAAATTCCAGTAGAGAATGAGCAGAGGGCCATGAGCTTGATGCTGAGGAAGCATATGATAAACCTCGCAAAATATGCGAAAGAGAAAGGATCGATGAGAATTGGCATAAATTCCTTGGTAATATCATGGCTTGGCACGGGAGTGGCCAGAGTGCTAAGAATAAATTCCTCTGAGCCTATGGTTGGGTGGAAGGATGTACATCCACAGTCAGTTAGTTGGCCACCACATGTAATAGATAAGTAATCTTATATCATGTGTATTTAAGTGGTAACTGTGAATTAAGGTTGGATATTCTAAGAATGTTGTAGGGATTGACATGTTTGCTTAATGGTTATATTGTATCCCTTCAATTATTCCTAATTGTGTATTTAATAAAATAAGAGATTCTCTGGCTTGTACACGTAAATGAATGGGCCCTATATGTTGGACAACTGAGAGGGGGGGGTGAATCAGTTGTTTCCGTGCTTAAACAATTATGGTTCTTTTAAACTTTTGTAGAGACTCTGAATGCTAATCACAATAATGCATGGAAATAAACAATGGCACTT
>SNQJ01S0060445.1:23856-66099 GCA_010110895.2 Picea sitchensis
TCCTGTTAGTCCTCACTTTCAGGAAAACATGGTCACCCACTTTGAATTCTCTATGGGTTCTGTTACTGTCAGCGTAACTTTTCTGCCTATCATGGGTAGCTTTTAGATTCCGTTTAATTTTTATCATTTGATCTTCCATCTCTTTGAGCAGATTAGGCCCAACTAATGCTCTGTCAGTTGGATTATCCTAGCTCACTGGAGTGTTTCACTTTCTTCCATAAAGTACTTCGAATGGGCTCATCTTCAATGATGCATGATACCCATTATTGTAGGCGAATTCTACCAAATGCAAGTAGTCTTCCCACCTTGATGGTGTATCCATCACATACATTCTCAGTATAACTTCTATTACCCTGTTCACCCTATCTGTCTGACCATCAAACTCAGGATGATACGCTGTACTAAAGTTCAGATTCGTTCTAAATCCTTTACAGTCCTTTCTAGAAATTTGAAGTGAATTTTGGGTCCCTATCAAACACAATTGTCTTAGGAATTCCATGCAAGTGTGCCACTTCTTTTAAGAATATATCAACAACATCTACTGCCCTATGAGTGGTTTTCAGTGGAATGAAATGGGAAACTTTTGTAAGCTTGTCCACCACCACCTAGATTGAATCATGTTGCTTGCTTGTTCTGGTCAATCCTGTGATAAAATCCATTGTCACCACGTCCCATTTCCACCCAGGAATGGGTAAAGGCTACAACATCCCTACTGGGTGCCTATGCTCAGCCTTAACCTTTTGGCACTCCATACATATGGCAATGTATTCAGTGATTTCTTTCTTCAAACCCGGCAAAAAATAATGGCTTTTGACTGCTGCCACAGTCTTCTGATATCCAGGATGTCTAGCATAAGCCACGTTATGCATTTATTTTAGAATTGACAGCTTCAATTCTCGGACATTGGGTACATACACTCTGTTTTTATATAGAAGTAAGCCATCATTTCCCAAGGCGTAACTTTCCTTGGTCTGTGGTCTCTCACACTATTGTAGCTTTGCTACTAGACTTCTGTACTGCAAATCAACATTTGTAGCTTCCAAAATTCTGTCTTTCATCTCAGTCCTATACATGCTAATGGTTGTAGCATGTAATTCATGCACTTTTCTGATGAATGCATCATCCACCTTATTTTCTTTCCCTTTGATATGCTTGATGTCAAAGTCATATTCACATAGGAACTCCAGCCATCTGATTTGCCTGGCATTTAAAGTTGGCTGATCAAATAAATACTTTAAACCGTTGTGGTCTATTCTCAACTCGAATCTCTTGCCGATGAGGTAATTCCTCCATTTCCTCAAGGCGTGGACGATTGCTGCCAAATCTAAATTGTGAGTGGCATAATTCCTCTCATGCTCCTTCAACTTTCGGGACTCATAACAAACTACAAATCCCTCTTGGCTGAGAACTCCTCCCAGTCCCTCCGTACACGCATCTGTGCACACTACGTAATCCTTATTTGGGTTTGCAATATTCAGGATTGGAGCATTGGTTAATAGCTGCTTCAATCGTTGGAAGCTACTCTCACATTCTTCAGTCCACTGGAACTTCTTCTCCTTCCTTTGCAAGGAAGTGATAGAATGAGCTATCTTTGAGAATTCGGCTATAAACCTTCTGTAGTAGCTTGCCAGACCCATAAAAGATCTAACTTTTGCCACATTCCTTAGCGCTGACCATTCTCAGATGGCCTCGACCTTTTCAGGATCCACAACGATCCCTTCTTTAGATATAATGTGTCCCAAGTAATGAATCTTCCTTCGATAAAATGAGCACTTGTTTAGCTTGGCGTACAGCTGGTGTTCTCTCAACACCTGCAACACTATTCTCAGGTGTTTCTCATGCTCTTCCTCTGACTTGGAATACACCAAGATATCGTCCAGGAAGACTATGACAAACTAGTCCAAATAATCTCTGAACACTCCATTCATTAAGCAAATGAAAACAATAGGCACATTGGACAACCCAAACGGCACCACCGTGAACTCATAATGAACGTACCTTGTTCTAAAGGCGATCTTGATGATGTCCTCATCATTTATTATCATTTGGTGATATCCTGATCGAAGATCTATTTTTGAAAATATTTTCACATCCTTCAATTGATCAAAAAGATCATCGATCCTTGGCAGAGGATACTTGTTCTTGACAGTTACCTTATTCAACTGTCGAAAATCAATGCACAACCTCAACGTCCCATCTTTATTCTTCACGAATAGGACCGGGGCACCCCACGATGACATGCTGGGGCGAATGTATCCCTTCTTTAGTAGCTCTTCAAGATGCAATTTCAACTCTTTCAGCTCTGGCGTACTCATTCTATAAGGAGCCTTCGAAACTAGAGTTGCTCCAGGCATCAAATTTATAGAAAAATCGATGTCCCTCTTCGAAGGTAGTCCAGGTACCTCCTGAAATACGTCCTTGAACTCTTTGAGTACCTCGTGGTCTTCCAGATTCAAGACTACATCTTGGGATGCTTCTTCCACCCGAGATGCAAATAATTGAGAGCCTTTCCGGTAACATTTCTTCAGTTGCATGGCTGAGATTTCCCTAATAGCCACGGCTCTCGGAATTCCTTGGACTGTTACTTGATTTCCCTCTTCGTTCAGGCATGTAAACCTCTTGTTACGACAATCCAGAAGGGCATGGTGCTGGTCCAACTAGTCCATCCCAATTAAGTAATCTTATGAGCCTAAAGGCAGAATGTCCAATTCAGTCTTAGTGCTCATTCCTTTCATGTCTACTGAACAGGACTTAACCAATTCAGTGACCTTCCTTTTGGTTCCTGTGTCCAACTTCACTAGCCAAGAAATTTCATGTTTGTTTCTTGTTAAATGCAAACTGTCCACCACTCTAGGATCTATATAACTATGGCTAGCCCATGAATCAATTAAAATAACAAGTGGTCGGTTGTTGATCGTACCTTCCACTTCAATCATGTGCAATTGAAATTATACTTGTTTGTTGTCCAGGGCTGCGTAGATCCTCGACATTATGCTGCCCATATCCTCCACTGTTTCAGCTTGCTGAATAGTATGGACAGTTCTCACTTTATCTTTTCTGTGGGGGCAGTCTTTGTACCTATGATTCCCTTTACAACCCCAACACTCCATAGGTGGCGGTCTTGGCATCTGCTCACTCCCTTCAACTTTCCTGGGCTCTCTAAAAGATGACTGTCCCCAAGGACTGTTCCTGAAAGTTATCCTTGAGGAATGTTTTTGAAAAATGGAGGTTTGTTCCCTTCTACCTCTGTTCTTTCTTAAACCTCTTCTAGTCATCCCAAGCCTTCGAAGGTGGGATTTTCTCTTTGTTGTTCATTATACTTTCCCTTCTTATGGTTTCTTCCATGGTCTTAGGATGCCGTCATATTGAATATTTTCCTGCCAATGGAGGTGGCATTCCACTCGGATACCTCTGAATCTTTGGCGACCCTCGTCTTTGATAGGCCCGAGACATACTTTAGTAGTTCTAGGAAAATTCGTTCATACTCATCAATGGTCATCTTTGCCCAACTTGAGTTCAAAGAACTCCTTCATCTTTACGTCATAGTATCTTTGGTCGGTATTTCTTCTCGAAATACCTCTTAAACTCCTTCCATGTGACCTCTTTCTCTCGACCTCTTAAACTCCTTCCATGTGACCTCTTTCTCTCTGATGTGTTGCACCTGCACCAACTGATCCCACCACATGGATGCTTTTCCTTTCAGCTGGTACATTGCAATTCTTCCTTCTGCATTGGCAGAATAATTTTGCAGTTGGAAGTATTTCTTCATACCCAACAACCATGTTTCGACATCTTCTTCCTTCCTATGTTCACCATCGAATGTAGGCGGTTTAATCTTGTTGATTTCCCCTTTCAATTCATCCCTTCCATATTTTCGGTGTTTTCTGTTAGCGGACGGTCTTGAACTACTATGTGTCTCCTTGCCAGAATGCTTCGGGGAGAGAGGGTAATGTCTGCTACCACTCCTCGATCTTCTTCTCCTCTCAGGAGTTCTGACACTTCTTGATCTACTTATGTCACTCTCTTTTTCCAATTTCTTTTCTATTCTTTCCAAGCTCTTCAACATTTTTAAGTTGAATTTACCCTACCGATCCCTGATTTTCATGAGCTTTCGACTATCAACTAGGCGAGCCTGGGCACCTTTCTACAACTTTTCAATGAGTTTCATCATGTGTCCCTCTTTATCTATCTCTTTTCCATGCCCATTAGAGTTTGTTCCTTCGACTCCCAGGTTGACATCCTTTTCTTCTCTTTCGTTTTCTGTTTCAGAGGCAATCTGCACCTCTTCCAATTCCATACTTAGTGTCAGCTTTCGGCTGTCCTGACACTCATTCAAATCTACACACACAGTGTACAGTCAACCGAAGTTTGGAAGGCCCTTAAACCTTCAAGAAAACTTACAACATTCATAAGCCAACGTGAACAAGAAAAACGTTTTGACTTCACAAGTTTTCTGAGCTTTGTCCGGCTCTGCAAATTCCGGGACTTCGAAACTTCGAAATCTCGGTCCACAAAGATCCAAGAGTTAAATATGCGTAACCAAAGTCACCCTTTCACAATTCGCAATCTCGCGAGTTCGTGAATCAAAGACCCTTGACTCATTTACTCCAAACGTCGATACCCGAGATGCGATACGGTATGGCTCCCTCCTCGCTAGCGCCTGCTACACATGACTGTAGGCTAGGGCTAAGTGCTAGCACTTCTTCACCAAATCACGACTTCACGAGTTGGAGTGTTGAGCCTTCGTGCTCCTCCTTTTTGAATTCCGAAATCATGAATTACTTTATTCTCCGGGCCCACGGCATAGCTGTCGCCCTTCACCACCGTGGCACGTGGTACATTCAGGAGGGTCCACGTCACCTTCGGTGATGTCTTCAGGTCCCACTACTCTCACATGTATTCTCAACTCACTGGCACGTGGTACACATTCATGCGCCCACATCCATTCCAAGCAAAATACAACGGTTAGGTCCCCTCTCAGATCTATGACACAGATATTTTCGGTGTTTCAGAGTTTTCGGGCATCGGGAGTTCGTGCACCCCACATCTTGAAATTCCATCTGCCGAATTTGCAAAATTTGAAAGGTTTCGTGACTAACTCGAGTGCGACTCTGCCATATCTAATGGTTGAGCCTTCCTCCCAGATCTACCACGTAGATCTCCACGGTTTTTCAGGTTTTCGGGATTTCGGTATCACGATTCCCACACTCCTGTGCATTTCAAAAGGGATTTTAATCCCTGCGCACATTTTCCAGATCTGATGGTCATGAGGGTTCACCTTCCCTCTCGAATAGATCCTAAGGCTCCAGCATTGTTGGTGTAGAGTCCTCTCTCCCTGTGGCCATAGACCACACTGGCTGTGGTTTCGCACACCGCTATACCTCCTGAGCTTACCAGGGTCCAAAATTGGTCCTCCAGACACAATTTCTCCTCACAGCCTTGGTCCAAAGACCACTCAACTGGCCCATCTAGGCTCAGTTTCGAAACCTTGGCTCTGATACCAAGTTGCAGCACCACTTTTCAGTTACCAAGGCTTAATCGCTCTTAAAAGAAAACTATAACACCCATTTGTACATAACTCATACAGGCATTATATAATCCACATGCATTTAAGCAAAGAAATACATTTAAGCTCAGAGTAAACATATTATTTACTGCTATAATAACAATCAATAAAATTAACATTAAATTGATATGCACAACAGAATACATGATGATTATAATACACAGAGATACAGAAACATAATTAAAGCATCATATGGTACTTATCTTTGAACAGTGGTAGTTGCACCAACCAAGTGCAGGCCTTCCATGAACCTTCCAGCCTTAGACCACACTGCTCATCAGCTCAGTAGTGGGTCACCCCCGAGCTGGGACTAAGTTTCACCCCCAAGGCAGGGAATCCTAGGTTAGGCTGAGGTTACATGGAATACACACAATCACAAGCAAGGAATTCTCTCCCAGGAACCACTCATGCTCACTTCCCCAGACTCTCCTTCCCCACATGCCTGTTCCACCCCAGGAGTATACACCTTCTCTGTCACCTAGACAGTCCTTCGGCTGCTAACCTCCCTTGCCTTGGGTTATAGAAACATACTAGACCAGAAGTTTTCGAGCTCTGTGGCAGCTACAGGGTTCCTTCCAGGAGTTCTCTCCTTCCTCTACGCACTCTCTCACCTAGAGAGAATCGTTCACAGGCCAACAACCTGTTCTTCCAACCTCAATCACCTCTCTCACATGGAGAGAGTGTTGTACAACTGGCCAACAAGCCCCTACGCAGTCCAGCACTGCGTGGCCACACAACCAACGGGGAAAATGGACACGGATTTCTAACCGGTTCAACAATGGCGTATGGTCTCATGGATATGGCTTCGGACAAGGCTCCACGCATAGGCTCGATGCTCAGACAAAGGCTGTTTCGGCCTTTTAGAATCAACACACAGGCTTCTGGATCAGTGGATGTACAGGGTATTTCTTGCAGAGGTTGGACAAGATGTTCGGTTCAGAAAATCGGGAAGAATAGAGAAGAACCCCTCTCACGGCTCATCTTGGCCATTTATTCGCTTGCACCAGGGTTGAAACTTGTCACCCTTGGAATTGCATGCGTTCCATCAACATGCATCCGCTTTGCACGTTTTCTCCTTACTAGGAACTTAGGATAAACAACATAAAATGCACATGTTCTTTGGAATAATAATAAAATATTATTCCCAAGGCTTAAGCCCCCTAGGCTTAACACTTAGCCCCTTTTCCCACCTTCCAGGCCCTAATCCCTTGCCTTCTTTTTGGAAGCTCAGTCCCCCTTCACTCATTCATCGTGGTCGGTCTACACCTGGCGGTGTTTACAAATTTTTATTAATTTTTTCTGTGTGATTACATATACAACAGTAGGCTCCTGGCCTTCAACACTTAGGCTCCCTGGCCTAACAAACACATAAGCCACCAGCTTATAAAAACTTGGCTCACCAGCCTATAAAATATAATTACAATTCCTTTCAGAACATGATTTACAATAGGGCTCGGCCTTGGGGACACTACAAAGGGTATCGAAAGAAAGAGGTCCGGAAGACAACTGAGGACCTTGAACAGATTCGAAACCCACAAAGCCCCGTGGAAAATGCAATCAACGAAATCCCAAAACAAGCTCTCTATATGTGTTCTCCACTTCGATTGGTCTAGCTTTGGAGGGGTTATCTCCGCTACCTTTCCACACGTGACCTCGTGTTTATCCCCCGTGTGAGAGGGGGGTCCCGGATAACTTTCACGATAATGGACTTAGACACTCCCTAACTCAGACTCCAATGTTTGATTTTAAATGGGCTTGAAGAGTTTCCTCTCCAACCTAATCTAAGGCCCTAATCCTGAACTAGTTGGTTAACCCTACAAACAGAAAAGTCTAATAAATTTTGGATTTAGCATTAATTTTATGGCTTTGTCTTATGTCAAGGGGTATGAAAGTGAAACTGATGATGTGTAAAAGATGAAAGCAAAAATGAATAAAAAAGATGGAAACAAAAAACTTTTACTTAATGCAAAATTTCAACAACTTTTCAAAATAATTTTTTTTTTTTAATTTTCTAAGATTTTGGACAACAAACTGAAAAGAAATTTCACTTGAGTACAAGCTACTTATGATCTAAGTAAACTGCAAAAACTTATGAAATAAACGACTTTTCCCTAGCTAATAATGCAGAAACACACTGTTCAACCAAACAATAAAATGAAAGAGATTTTTTTTTATTTAAATGATGATAAAGCAAAAAGGAAAAATACCAACAAGTAAAAACCAAGAAAAATCAATTCTGGCCTAATCGCAGATCACAAAGAATCACTTCAACAAATGACACACTAGAAACTTAAAAAATGACTCTCACACTTGTCTAAAAACCCTAAAAAGTTCTTTTTTATGACGACTTTTAAATGAGAAAAAACAAGCTAAGGGTAAAATTAATCCTAAACTACTGACTGCTAAGACAAAGATTCAAACACCTGAGAGGTATAATTTTCATCAAGGGAAAGGATGAATGCCTTACCCACAACAAAAACTATCCTGCACAAGCACACTATTGATATTCCAACAGCAAGCGTGTGAACGCGAGCTGTATAGAGACAGAGGGCGTGTACACGTGGGTTGACCTTGTATAGGCCGCGTGTATCTCTAAACTCTGAGAAAAAATAAAAACAGAAAACCCAAACCAGGTTGATACCACTGATATTGATAACCAGGATCTCTTGAAAACTTGGACACTCTTTTTAACAGAAAAAACAAACAATGTAAGGAAAAAAAATTGTAAAACAAACCAATTTGAGACAATACTGCAAACAACCAAGACTTAGAAAGAATCCCAGAAAACCCCTGAGAATGTCTGATTCTAACAGGGAAGAGGATGACTGCCTCAAAAATTCTCCGGACTCTAGTCGCTACTGCTACTTCTTCATCTAGTGTTCGCACGCGGGCTGTAAGAGAGTAGGGTGTGGGTACACGCATTCAAACCTTATGCAGGCCACGTGTACCTCTGTGGGTTCCGACAAACACAGTCAAGCAAATAACAGAGAAAGCTGGTATGGTAAACCAGACTCTCTGCTAGCTCAGACTTTGCAAAAACTAAAAAAAAAATAGGCAAGAATAACCAGTCTTTTAAACTACCCAAAAACAAATAAAATTCCTAGGAACCCTAGAGACTTCCCCAGTATGGTCGCCAATTCTGTTGTGAGGAAAATCTCCTTATGGACTAGCAAATAGGGTTATGCTTTGCATGCAGATATGACCAAGAAAAAATCTACTTTCTACCTTTGTCCCCCAGACTTAAATCCCATTTCCTTTTAGTAAATACATGGCCAGATCAACCTACCTTGTTCTAGGCATTCGATGTCGATCCCTTGTCGCACTTGATTACTTGTTCACAGTTCTCCTTCCAAAGCTGACCTGCATACAAGACAAGCAACAACTACACATGCATCTTACCTATAGACTAACAGGTTAGAGATTCAAATATGTACTTAACAAACTATGAATAACTCATGAATTGGGATGAGAAAATCATTTTCTTTATTACTTTGAATGAGTCAACTTGCAAAAAGTCGAGACTGGCCACCGCTCCGCGAAACTGATCCTGGGCTCCTCTTCAAGTGTCCTCCAACTTCTTTGCTTAGTATCTCTTCTGGTACAAGGATGGCTAAAGGGTTGGGACAATGGGAATATGCAAATGGGCAGAGTTTCTTTGCTATTTTTTTTTCTCCTCCAAATGGGACTCCTAGCCCTTCTTTTATAGGTTAGAAGAAGCTAGGTATTTGGACGAACCCTCGGCCATGCATGGCCGGGAGTTTCAGTTAACTCACCCAGAGATGTGTTTTCCATCGACAACTTTCCTTTTTGTGTGCTTTTGTCGGTCCACACGGGTTGTTTTAGGTCAGAGAGTGTGTACACGCATGTAGTAATAGAGTAGGGTGTGTGGGCCCTTATAAAAGAGGTTTTTTAAAGAGTTTTTCAGCAGTGTTTTGGCAAAGAAGGGATCTGAGATGGCCTAATGCCAGGTAAGCATGTATGGTACAATTTAGGGTTATAACACTCCTTCACCATGAAGTAACCACAACACATTTTCATTCACCATACTTACACTTTAATGGGCCTTCTCGGGAACTATTCCTCTACCTAGGTACTAGGACACGTAAGAGGGTCTTTTGATGGTCCTGTTATACCTAAACTTTCCAAATTACATAAAGTCTTGAGCTAATGTAAAGTTTTAAGGGGATATCTAATGTGACTTGCTCATATGGATTCTATATTAAGTGATGATGTACTTTATATGATTCCAAAGGATCTTGTACCTTGTGATTATTGTTTTTTCTTGATTATATGGCTTTGACTGAATTGGGTGCACTTGCCATGATTTTTTGGAAGATTTCTCTATGATTTCACTAAGGGCGTTTTGCATTACATATAGGATCTGTCATGTGTGATGCAGAGCATTGGGTCATGTTATGAATTGACACATTCAAATACATCCTTTCATACCTCCAGGAGCCTGAACGATGGACATATGAGCTCTCATTTTGTAGATATGTTCAGATTGGTTGATAAATGGGAAGGAATCCCACATATTGGATAATGCACCCTTGATCCTATTAAGCATTGGATGGACATTATTGGACACCATTTAGAGAGGTGATGCTAGCTATTTCATTCCAACTTGGATGTTGACCTTTTCACCTTGGATGTTGAGCATATGGATGATGACATCATGAACTATGATACTTTGATGATTCTTGGGGCTTGTTTTCCACTGGGGCACCACTTTGATGATGAGTTGGGGTATTTTGATGATGATACATGAAATTTTGATGAGGAGGTGTCACCTTTCACCATGTTTTTCATTGTTTGATGACGAGACATGGCCTTTGGAGGCCATTGCACCCATCTATAGTATGATGTCATCCTTGTTGGGGATTCTTACACCCATACATGTGATCTTGGAGGAGATATTTTGGTGTATTAGCATCTTTTTTTATTTTTTGAGGCTATTTGAGGGGTCAACCTTGGCCTATCTCACTTGTATCATGGACATTTATTGTTTTAGGGGATTTTGAGGGTTTATAACACTATGGTTTCCTCATATTTAAAGGCTAGTGATACCTCATTTGTAAATAATAACTCACCACTTGTGAGAAAAACTTATATTTTCTCTCTTATCTTCGTTTCTACTATGGAGCACTTGTGTGCACCTTTTGGAGGACGATCTTGTGGATGTTTTCTCTTTTTTTGGTGGATGATATTTGAGCTAGGGTTTCTTAATTCATATGGGATTGGTTTATTAAGTGTTCTTCTTCAAGTTTGATGTTTTTTCATGGTGTATCATGGTGTATTCTTTATTAGATGGTTAATTGTTTCATTTTACCTTGTGTGCTAAGTTCATTTTGCTAGAACCCATAAGAGGGATTAAGATTGTTTATCCCCCTCCCTATTTTTATTCACCTTAATATGTTGAATCATTTAAGACCTAGTATAGGGGATAATATTGTTTATCCCCCTAGATTTTGTCTTAGCTAGTTGAATACATAGGGTTTATGAGAGGATAAGCCTTAGGGTTTGACCTAGTTCACTTAGATTTTCAAGCTAGATGTCCTAGAATAAGGAGACAACACTAGGTTTTATGAGGGTATAAACTCTATGGTTAGTATTTTTGAGGTCTAATCCTAGGACTATGAGTGTATAATCCTAGGGTTTCAAACCTCCAACTCTTCCCGACTATCTAACTTCCAACTTAAGGTGTTGCTTGACTCCATTTAACCAAGGAGAGAAAAAATCACTAGTCTTTTTCTTACAAGTGATACAAACTGTCAATTAATACTCTCTCTCTCTCTCAAAGTGATTTGATAGTTAGATACTTCATTGCAATTTCATGATCATTCCAACTCAACACTTTGCATTGTAAGCCATTTATTTCTTTCTATTGTAAATGTTTGTTACAACCATTCAAGGTTGAGCATATTGTTGATAACTAACATAATTACATGATATTAACTTCATTCAATTATTGGTGGATAGTTTTTAAATGTTTTTGTAGTTATTAGACATATTTTCATCCATTATATTTCTGATTTAGAGATTTTATACCATTATTGGTGTAAACTGTTACATGCTAAAGTGTATTGTTTCTTACTGCAAGTTTATTATAGCATTCATCTTCTCTTTGTTATATAGGGATATCGAGCTTATTATTCTTTCCTTAAACTTGGTAATTATCATTTAATTCATTGGAACACTTCTCACACACATACACGATTAATTTCCTTGTCTAATTTCATTCTAACTTTTCCCCTTTTCCTAGACCTAGCATATCTCACCAAGTGACCAAGATAGGGGGTCGTAAAATGTTCTTTAGCTTGTTATAGGATCCATTCAAGGGAATACTCCCTTGTGTTGGATCTTCATACATCACTAAAACGAGAGAAGTATTTTCTTAGGTGATAGTGAAAATTACTTCCAATTATTACGAAAGTTTAACATCTTGTGAAGGCTTTGCACAAGTGCTAGATTTTGTGATAAAATAACTCTCTTTTTCTAGTTCATAATAAAAATGTATAGCTAAAATGATGCAAAACTTTATTTGCATCCTCTATTTTATAGTTTTTTCTTATATTTATGTTGATCTTGTGTTGGACATGCATCAACTACTATGATACAAGCATGGAGTGTGTGTTACACATGCATTGAATTTCCACCATGCATTGAATTTATTTGAAGCTAACATTACAACATCACATTATTTGAAGCTAACACAAATTGAGTCATGCCCATGTCACTTTAGTGTCAACTTTTCCATTGATAAATCTACTAATTAATCAATATTATTATGTGTATTATAATCCTCATAATACTCATGTTAGTTGCATAATTGTCAATGTAAATCCATATTGATCATCATGATGTATCATGGGAGCATCATAGTAGTGTTGAATTTACCACTAAAAATAATTATTGTAATGAAAAATTAATAAGTATTCTTATAATTGTTATTAAAATATTTTTATAATTATTATTTTTATAATTACTATAATAATTATGTTTAAAATTAAAATTATAACTATTATAAAAATTATAATTCTAGAAACCATGGGTGAGGGGGAAAGGATTTTGGCTGAATTAGATGAGTTGTGAGAGGATTAGGACTTTATCTCTATGGATTTAGTAGGTAGATTAGGAGGGATTATTATTGGGTGGAAGAAAATATCTTTAAGGATATCCAATTCCATTTTAATTGACTTAGCTAGTATAGGTGAATCTCTTCTCCCATGAGTTAGGGGATTTGTTCACATTTTTGAACACACGCGTGCGCGAGCGCGCGCACACACACACACACATAAAGACCTTTGCTGAAAATGGTTGTTATTGATGTCAAATATTGATGAAGGGGTGTTGATTTTAAAAGGACTTTTTACCCAATAAAGGTAGTCCAAATCAAAGCAAAAATTACATAAACTGATCTCCTATTCCAAGACTATTCTAGTGATAGGTGGCATAGTGCCTAACTCCCCATGGTTGAGGAGAAATGATTTTTTGAAGATATTCATATATACTTATATTTACCCACAGGTCCACCCAGCTAGTCACAAGGTGACAAGTCAGCTCAACAAGTCAGGGTCAAAACACTACATATAAGAATTTTTTGGATCATTCTATTGACTTAAGCACAAATTGGTCCTATTCAAGAGATCTAGAGGAGAAGGGTTCATATCTCATGAACCAAGTATATAAGAGGGTGAAAATCGAGGATTTTCGTGGGGTTGTTTTTTTTGGCTTAAGGTTTATCCTAGAGGCCAAATTGCAGAGTTTGAAGGGAAAATTGCAGACCCTCTTGGAGGATGAATTGAAAACCCTCTTGAAGGCTGAATTGTATACCTTTTTGAGGCCGAGTAGCATCCTAGATTGAGGAAAAATTTCAGACGTGATTGGAGGCCGAGTTACATACTTTTATGAGGCATATTTTTTAAAGTGAATTGCATACTTATTTGAAGTCAAATTACAGACCTGGTTGGAGGACAAGTTACATATTTTGGAGGGAAATTTGCAAACCTTTTTGCAGGTCAAATAGTAGTCTTTATAAGGTTAAATTGCAAGTTGAACTGCAAGTGTCTTTGAAATATGAGCTGGGTACAAGCTGCCAGGAGGGAGGGTATTTTTGATCAATTTTTGAATAGTTGTAATTTAGTGCTTAGTGAGGATTGGTGTCCTCATTCTCTTGACTAGTTGGATCCTTTAACATTTTTCTAAGTTGGTGCTTACAGAGGATTGGTGTCCTCAAAAGTCATTGTAATAAACTGAAGTTTGTCTTCAAATCCTTCTTATTCAAGTTTTGATCTATTTGTTTAGTCTTAAGAAATTGGAAAATACTAATTGTTAATAAATATTGATTCACCCCCCTCTTAGTATTTACAAAAATTGGTATCAAATCGATCTTCTTAAAAAACAATCTAATAGCTAGAAGATCTTACAAGGGCCATGGCCAGTCGAGAAGCATCAATCAAAATTACCTTCTTTGTGTTGGGCATTTGGTTTTCATTGATGTGAACAAGCAATGGTTGTCATTGATGTCAATATATGTGATGGGTGTATTTGGATAAGTCTCCAAAGTGGTCCCCTTATGGCATAGCTCTAAGCATGGACCTCATGTGAATACGCTTTGAAGAAGTCTACAATAGACCCCATAGGTGTGGTTATGGAACCCGAAGTTTATCACAGAAAAAGGTCATAAAGGATGGTGTGAATGGAGATAAATCACTCATGGATGGATATTCCTCATCATGTCATTTTCGGTGATAGGTGGTATTCCACGTGGTTACTCACTATTGAGGAGTTATGAGGTCATGAATATGGAATCCTCGAAGATTGGTTATGGAGCCCCTAAAAAATTACAAATCTTGGTCAAAGGGTAAATTGGTTGTAACAAGAAATCCCTAAAGTAAGGAAAGACGTTAGCTTGGAAAAGTGTAAATACACCATAATAAGTCCTTCACAAGTACACACACAAGTTCAACGATTATCTATCTTTCAAGTGTTTTTGGTAAATCATTTCATGGTATATCCGAGGTACTAAAGTATGAAGAATTATGGTCTGAGGTAGCGAAGGAAAGTTGAAGAGAAGCTAAATTTGTAAGGTCATTTGCGAGTTACACTGAAGAAAGGCGTGGACATCTGTGAGTTACAGTGGAGGAAGGTGCATTCATCCATGATTTGCAGTGATGGCAAGTCACGGATCTGTGAAAATCCCTTGAAGAAGAAATCATATCTTTTTTTTTTAAGATGATTTGCACAGGTTGGTATGTAGTTCTGTGACGATATTCTTCGTATCTTCTTCATGAGAAAAGATATTTCTTGTATATGTTTGGTTGAGGCTTGTATCATGGATGGTATGGCACATTATTAAGGCATTTCTTGGAGGCTATTTTGGTATATGGTTTCATATGGTTGAGGTCCATGGTTTGGTGTCAGTGATACATGCTTGAGACATATCCTTGGTACATTGTGTATGGTTGTTATGGTTCATTGTTAGAGGCACATAGTTGATGCATATTCTTGTATATCATTGATGATATGGTACATTTATTGAGGCACATTCTTATATATCATTGATGATATTGTATAGAAACATGGTACATGATTAGATACTCATCATTGGTGTTATGATATCTAAATTTGGTATATCTTATGGTACACGATTGATGCATGGTTTGGTACAGCTTTGGTATAGCACATGTTGATGATTAGTTACAAGATTGATGGTACAATGATAGTGAGAAGTTGGATATAGTGATAGGGAATAGTGATAGGTTGGATACAATGACAGGTTGATGATCCGTTATAGGTTGATGTGACAGTGACAGGTTGACGATCCGTTATAGGTTGATGTGACTATTGACAGATTGTATGACAGGTTGATTATTAGAGACAATGACAATATCAGTGGTAGTGATAGTTTGGTCTACACTTATATTTCATGCCGGCAGGATGGGGTAAGGAAAGGGGGTCATAGCCTCCTTCCAGTTGGTGTCAGAGAACATAGGGAGTTGGAGTTTCCTTCAAGTTGGAGCCTAAGAATCAGGGGTTTTTAGCCTCCTCTGGTTGGAGCCAGAGAATTCATGGAGTTGTAGCTTCCTTTAGGTTGAAGCCTGTAAATAGGGGGTTGTATCCTCCTTCTAGTTGTAGCTGGAGAATTGGGAAGTTGGTGATTCCAATGAATGTTTTCTTTTGATATATAAGAAAAGAATTATGTTGTTTTCTCCCATTTTGGTTTCCACATTACCGGTGTACTATGTTTCTATGGATGTTTATTATGTTGTGTTGATTTATATTTCTCATGATATATTGATGATATACTATTGCTTATGTTAATTTTTACATATTGTGGTTAAAAGTGATAATAAATTGTTCATATTGATTCACCCCCCTCTCAATATTCCAACAATTGGTATCAGAGCAAGTCCTTCAAGAAATAGTTTAACCACTGGAAGGAGATCATGGAATACACTAAGATTGGAGCACCAAGGTTTGATGGACATAACTATTCCTTTTGGAATAAAAGGATGAAAACCTTTTTATAGGAACAAGGATTTGATGTTTGATAGTCATTAGTATATGGATATGCAGTGCCAACCACTCCCCCAACTAAAAAATATGTAAAGACACTAAATGAAAACAAATAAAAGGCTAAAGGCACCATTATGAGAAGTCTGGATGATTCAATACTTTTCAAAGTTATGCATTGCAAGACCATAAAGGATATTTTCTATAAACATCAAAATATTTACGAAGGGGATACCAAATTCAAAGGATCTAAACTTAAAACCCTTAGACCTAAGTTTTATCAATTGAAGATGAAGGAAGATGAAGAAATTACATCCTAATTTCTACGAGTTGACGAAATAATGATCACTATTAAAGGATTGGGAGAAGAAGTTGATGAATCAATGTTTGTTCAAAATGTTTTAATAGAGAAGAAGTTGATGAATCAATGTTTGTTCAAAATGTATTTAATATCTCACCATAATATTTGATCATAAAAGATATCAAACCCTGAAGAAAGTGTTGGAACACTCAAAAGGAGGTGAATCAAGACGCGTCAGTATCAGCACTTTATACCACTTTTAACCACAATATATAATCTTTAACTTTATCAAAAATACATAATCAATGTATCATCAATATATCATGAGCATATAAACATATGAAACATCACATCATGTACACAGTCCACCATAATTTACATGGAAACCCAAATGGGATAAAACCACAATTTTTTTTCTTATATATCAAATAATACATTCATTAGAAGCACCAACTTCCCAATTCTCCAACTCCAACTGGAAGGAATATATGACCTCCTATTTACAGGCTCCAACCTAAAGGAAGCTACAACTCCCTGAATTATATATCTCCAACCAGAAGGAAGCTACAACCCCCTGATTCTTAGGATCCAACTTGAAGGAAGCTCCAACTCCCTGATTCTTCAACTCCAACCCCATGATTCTCACAATCCAACTTGAAGTAAGATCCAACTCCCTAAGTTCTCTAGCACCAACTGGAACAAGGCTACAATCCCCTTTCCTTTCCGCATCCTACCACCCTGAAATATAAGTATAGACCAACTGTCACTACCACAATCACTGCTAGTGTCACATCAACCTCTAACATGTCACTGTATCAAACCTATCACTATCACTGATACTCAACCAGATCCTCTCACATGGATGATATACCAAGGAAAACTCTCAGCTAGAAATCCAACATCAGCAACACATGCCTCTACCAAGCATGTACCAAGATCACCAACATACCATCACAATATATGTGTCTCAACCATGTACCAAAGCATGTACCAAACCATCAACCTATACCATACCAAAAATCAACCATGTATCACAACATGTACCACAACAAGTGCATCAACCATGCACTAACACCAACACCAAACCATGAATCAACCATGTGCCATAATCTGTACCATATTCCTTAACCATCAACCATGTACATCAACAATGTATATCAACACCATACCATGTATCAATCATGTACCATACCATATGCTAACCATGCACATCAATCATAAAAATTTCCTCAACCATATACCATATCATGTCATACACCATATACTAATATAACTAATATATGAACCATCAATGTACCTTATCAGATATACCTCGACCAACATGTACCATACATCCAAGATGTGCCTCAAGTCATATGCCAAGCTCACAAACACATGCCTCAAGCATGCTCCTCAATATCACCAAGATGCAACCTAATAACACTTAGAATAACATACCTTTTACATTTGTAACTGACCTAGTGCCTCTAAACCTGATACATAATCTTGTAGCTTCACCTTAGATCTCAACAACCAAGAACACGCATCATCCTTCACTTCTGTCTTTTCCTCATGGGACGAATACTACCTATCACGCAGTGCCTCGCATGACTTTCCCTAGGAAACCCATGGGGGTGCCTCATGGGAACCCCTATGTCTAACCCATGAGGGAAAACCAAATTAGGGTTTTATAGAAACCCTCGCTCTATGTAGCTCTAAAACTTTCTCTCTTTCCTCGCACTTTCTCCACTGCCTCAAACTTAGATTCACCAATAGACGAAAATACTAGACCATAACATTCTAAAAAGATAGCTATTCAATGTAAGTGTGTGTGTGCTTATGAGAGACTCCTTGAGGTGTTTATATACTTTTTCATAGTAACCTCTTTCCTCAATATAAGGGCTTCTAGTACTTTCTTGTCACAACAACTTTACTCTTTCAATAATGACTTGTAACCAATTAGGGGCTTCTTAACCATTCTTTGGGGCTTCTAAATTCACAAGACCATATCTCCCTAATAGTGAGGAACCACATAGCGTACCACCTATCAACGAAAAATGACACGATGATGACTATCCATCTATGAGTGTTTTACCTGCATTTACATTTTCCTTCATGTTCATATTCCTCAACCAACTTTGGGTACCATAACCACACCTTTGAGGCTTCATGTAGACTTCATCAAATGCACCCATCACATCTGCTGACATCAATCACTCCATCAATGACAACTAAATCACCATTAATCTCAATCACACCTCTAGGGATTGTTGACTTCTCCAAGGGTTGACATCAATCTCGAAGGGTTGAACTCAATGACAACAAATTGTCCAATAGAAATAACAGATCTTTAAAGTTTAAGCATGGACGAGCTACATGGAATATTCACACCTTATGAAATGAGGATATAACAATATAATTCAGTCACGAAGGAAGTGACATTCAAAGAATCCAAGAAGAAAAAGAAGAATAACAAGCAAAAGTCAAAACCAGATTACAACTGCAACGATGATTAAGAGGAAGATGAAGAAGTGGTGAACTTCGTAAGGAAGATAAAAAGAGAATCCGACAAGTAAAAAGGTATGCTTCCATTGAAATTATTTAATTTTTATGATATTGGTCATTTTTCTTTTAAATTTACTTACGCTAAGAATAAAGGTAGCGATGAAGAAGAAGATCCTAAGAAGAAAAATAAAAATCAAAAGGGAGAGAAGAGAAGAAACAAAAATAATTTCTTCAAGAAAAGTATCTACTCAAAGGAAGACAGTTCTTCATCAGACAAGGATGATGATAGTGACAATTATTTAGAAAGAGTACTCTTCATGGAAGTAGAAAATGATGAAGATTTTGAAGAAGAAGGTGAAGTCAATCTCAAAGCATAATTAATCAGTTCCCTATAAGAACTAGGGAAAGAAAGAAAGAAAATCAGGTCACTCAAGGGAGAGTTAAAGAAGAAAGAAGGATATCAAAATTCCAACTCAAAATAAATCGAGCAGATAATCACAAAGTTAAAAATCTAGGTAGAAGAAGACAAAAGGATTGGATAAACACTCAGAAAACAGTTAGAATATTATTAAAATCTTGGAAGAAAAAATAAGTACCTTAAGAAACTATCTTCAGAATAAATATATGTAGCATATTGGAACCAAAATATTGGATGAGATCATCAACATACAAAGTTTGTACTGTGACAGGTCTGGACTATGGTACAACTATAAGCAGACCTAGAAAGATTCGACCTCTAAGGCGACAGAACATGAAGCATAAAAAAGAAGTTATGCAGAAACTATCATAGGTCCAAGAAGAACCCAAGAAGAAAATCACAGAGGAATTGAACCACCTAGAATATTCAAAACATAGAATCATCAATCAACAACATCTCAAGAAGAAGAAATCTTCAGAAGAGAAATACCATTCAGAAGACCCCCTACATTCAGGTATCGAACTATTTTTTTTTATGCTATTATTGTAACAATTTTAGTTACAAAGCTACAAACTATAGAGCCTATTCCAAGAGCATAAGCAAATACGAGGGTTATTCAAAGAACAATTATTTCATAAAGTCACATGAAGCATATGACATAAATCACAACAATTTTGATTCACTAAGTAATGAGATAGAGTGATACAAGTGCAACAACTTTGGACACATGGAAAAATAGTGTACACTGAATTTTCCTCCCAAGGAACCAAAGAAGAATATCAATAGTTATAAACAGGAACCACAAAGGATATGGAGAATAAAGCAAGATCAATTCAACACTGAAGAATGCTCGTTGGATCTACAAGCACAACACAAGAAAATTGGGTGGTATGTTGAAAGTTGGTGTTTGAAGCATATGACAGGTGACAAGAACAAGTTTTTGACGCTGAAGAAGGAATGATATGGATTAGTTTCATTTGGAAATGATAACTCAGCTAGAATAATAGGTAGAGGCACAGTCAAGCTTGGAAACAAAGATGCCAAGGAAGAAAATGTTCTACTAGTTGAATATATGAAGCACAATCTTCTAAGTGTCAGTCAAATGTGTGATAAAGGACACAAACTTTTGTTTGACTCAGAAAAATGTGAAATAAGAAAAGAAGGATCAAGAAAATTGGTGGCTACAACTAAAAGAACCTCAAATAACATATACATCCTGAAGGAGATTGGAAACTAAAAAATTTGTTTAGGAAAGGAAAATGAAATTTGGCTCTAGAAAAGAAGGATGGGTCACATAAACTTTGATAACCTTGTCAAAATCAACAGAAATTAAGTAGAGAAAGAAATTTATGAGATCTCAAAGAAAAAAAATACCCTATGTGAGCATTGTCTACAAGGAAAACAAACTAGGACCAAGTTTAAATCAAAGGAGTACTCTACGACAAAACCATTGGAGGTTGTACAGATTGATCTATTTGGACCTACAAGAATGAAGGGATTAAATGGAGAACAATATTTTATGCTACTGGTTTGTGACTACACAAGAATGATTGTAGTTTTCTTACTTAGGAAGAATTCAGAGGCATTCAAACACTTAAATATATACAAATAAATGGTTGAAACTAAGATGGAATTGAAAATCAAGTGCTTAAGATCACACAATGGAGGAGAGTTTACATCAAAGGAATTCATGAATTTCTATGGTGAACATGGAATAAAGAGACATTTCACGAAAACCATGACACCTAAACAAAATGGAAGGGTTGAAAGGAAGAACAAAACAATGCAGAAAATGGCCAAAAGCATGTTGAAAGATTCCAAGTTGAGTGATATATTTTGGGCACAAGAAGTACATACAACAGTTCACATATTGAACAGAGGAATGCTTAGAAGTAATAATGATAAGACTCCCTATGAGTTATGGATAGGAATACCAACAAATGAGAATCATTTCAGAGTATTTGGAAGAAAATGTTATATCAAAAGAGAATATGGCAAGTTTCGAAAATTTGAATCCCGAGTTGATAAGGGCGTACTAGTTGGGTATTCAAGCAAAAGAAAAGCATATCAATTCTTTAGTAAAAAACTCAACAGAATTGTGGAAAGTATCAATGTAACGATTGACAAGACAGGTGTGCGGAAGGACAAAGAAGGAAGAAAAAAATCAGAAGCGCAGGATGACGCGGAAGATCTAAAAGAAAAAGAAGTAGAATAAAAAGAGTAGTAAGAAGCATAAAAAGAGGAAGATGAGCAATAGATACCACCTAAAACACCTAGTCGACGAGTACATAAAAATCATTCACCATAACAAATTATTGGGAATAAATATGTAGGAGTTGAAACTCGGAGAAGAATACTTTCACCTTAACAACAACACCTAGTATTGTTATCTACATTTGAACCCAACAATTTTTAAGAGGCTGCCAAGGATGAACACTAGATCAAGGCTATGGATGAAGAATTGGATCAGATAGAGAATAATGACACATGGGAACTAGCTCCAAGACTGAATAACAAGAATGTGATTGGTACTAAGTGGGTTTTCTGAAACAAATTGAATGAGAATGGACAGGTAACCATAAACAAAGAAAGGTTAGTGTGCAAAGGATATTTTCAAATTGAAGGTATAGATTTTGAAGACACCTTTGCCCCAGTTGCCAGGATGGAAGCAATCATCTTGATACTATCCTATGCATGTTCTAAAAGAATCAAGGTATATCAGAAGGATTTCTATTGTCATAAAAGGAAGATTATTTTTGCATAGTGAAGAAAGCATTGTATCGACTCAAGCAATCCCCCATAGGATGGTATTCAAGATTGGACAAGTATATACAACAACAAGGATTTAGGAATGGAAATGCAAACAACAATCTCTACATAAAGGTGGGTCGAGACAGTATATTGATAATTGAATTTTATGTAGATGACATCATCTTCGGAAGTGATAATGATAGGATGAGTCAGAACTTTTTCAGAGATATGCAAATTGAGTTCGGAATGTCTTTTCTTGTTTAGTTTTATTTTTTTGGGGGATTATAGATATGTCTTCATGATAAAGGTATTTTCATCTCTTAGAACAAGTATATCAGAGAAATGCTAAAAAAATTTGGAATGGAATATTGCAAGCCTGTGAGTACTCCTATGTAGACCAGTTGCAAGTTAATCAAGGATGATGAATCTAAGGATGTTTATCAAAGCCCCTATATATCAATTATTGGAAAATTACTCTATGTGACATCGTCAAGACTGGATGCGATGCAAGAAGTTGGACAGGTTGCAAGATTTAAAGCATCACCGAAAGAAACACATGTTATGGATGTAAAAAGAATATTTAGATATCACAAAGAAACAAAAGAGTTTGGATTATGGTATCCAAAAGGGAATGATCTACAATTGGTATCCTACATAGATCCATATTGGTCACATAGCATTGAAGATAGAAGAAGTACAAGTGGAGCATCTTTCTACTTGGGTGAGTTTCTGGTATCATGGTTGAGCAAGAAACAATCATCAGTATCGTTGTCCATAGCAGAAGCAAAATATATTGTAGCAACATGTTGCACTCAAGTTCTATAGATGAAGTAGACCTTGCAGGATATATAGTTGGAATATGACAAACCTATTCTGATACTTTGTGATAACACCAGTGCTATCAATATTGTTACAGGAGAATCCCCCTGCGGACAAGTGGATTCCCTCTTGGGATCTAGACTCCTAAGACCAAGACAGAAATGTGCTAACATTGGTCACTGACATCCTTTTAAACCTATCTAATTCAATCAAATAGAGAAAAGGAAGAAGATGTATGTACCTTTTTCGATGTTTGTCCTTGTTCTAGTTCGAGTTGAGCTCCGATCTCCAAGATCCTCGACAAGTCCTGCAAATTAATAACAACAAAGACAAAACAACTTCCTATTCTACCATGATTAATCCAAAACTAGATCTATTTATGAAAGATTAGTTCATGTAGCATGTAGACATACACAACCTTGAAAGAAACAGGCCAAGCACATATATATATTAATGAGAACAAAGAAAAGTGCTTACAACCATGATGTAGATGCAATAGCTTCACCAAGTTTTCTTTGTCCAGACCCTTTTCTCAAATGATCCACCAATATAATGCCTATGCTTCACTGATATATTCCTTATGAGATCATAAGTTTGATGCTTCTCAATTTCTCTCTCTGCTTTTACCATGAGAAGGCCTCTTTATATAAGCTTGGAGAGACCCAACCACATTAGATATTATTGGGATAGGTTGAGGATCTTTCTCCTTCAGTTGTGGATCCTCCCTAAGATCAAGCCTTGACCTCATATTTGAATCCAACAAACTCCAGAGATGAGGGGGATTTTTCCCTGATTTTTCTCAACAGTCAAAGATCTCCTGAAATAGCCTAACGCTCCCTCAAAAGGGTACATAGACCATTGCAACACTCCCCCAAAGAAGGCTAGGGAGTGTTGGCATGCCTTGATAGTGGTTAGGGGAGCACTGTCCAAATTTTCCCTAAACAATCCCAGCGCTCCCCCAAAAGGCTGCACGGAGTGTTGGAACACTCCCCTAAAGAAGGCTAGGGAGTGCTGGCACTCCCTGATAGTGGGTAGGGGAGCGTTCGCCTCCAAAATTGACTTTTGAGTGGTCTATTCCATGGTAAAGGTTTTGTACTCTTAATAAAATGTTTTCTCCTTCTTAAACCCATCTTTGAAGGTTTCTTAAGTGTCCTTATGATGTCGTTAGAGACACGACATAGGAAATATGACAGTATGATTTTTACAACACTTGCGACCAAAATGAGACACTTGCAACAATGATGATGACAACAATAGGTCATCATTGAAGTGAGTAATTTTGAGGTGTAACAGATTCCCCCCCAAAGTGCGAAGTCATAAGACAAAAACTGATGACTGAAGTACTTTGTAGAATTTTTCGAGCAAGGGTATGGACGTGGAGAACCTGGTAGAAGTTGCACACAACCATCATCAAAAATTGTGACATGTTTCAAACCTAAGGTAGGCATACCTATGCTTGTGTGATAAAGACTTTCAAGGTATGGCCGCCATAAGATATACTACGGATCCATAATTATATTGACAAAAAGGTATAGCCACTAAAGATACAATGTGGATCTATACTTCCATGATATGAACTAGTTGTAGCCACGAAAAATACACAGTGGATCTACGAGATGACAAGACATAGCCACAGACCAATAGAAAGTGGATCTATGTGATGGTATATGTGTTCAAGAGAAACTCCGTCACAACCTGGGTAAAGTATATATCAGAGTGATTACTCAACCCAGGGTCTTCTTACAAATCCTGATGTAGTACGAATCTTACCATGTGAATAGATGTCCCAATGTCGAACATGGCAGAAACCATTTGATTACCGGTCAATGAGCTAAATCCTTAACAAGCGCGAGGGAAATTACCATTGATGTTAATGATTCCCAAGGTACTCTAGTACATTAAAACGAATGTGAATGGATGAGCTGAAGTCAAACATTTGTGGAATCATCCAATTAGAGGTCAATGATGTAAACCCATTGTCGGACGCGAGGAGGCCTACCATTGAGGCATGAAGGTCCCAAGTTACTAACTGGTTTCTAAGTCTAGCTCCCGGATAATGTGTTGAATTCGACAGGAATAGACTCGACGTAGGAGGGTCTTGATTTATCCCCCATCAACGAAACAAAACTGACTCAGAGATGTAATTTGGTAGATCATATGAACATGGATTGACACGGGTATTGAAATAGGAATTTGTGATGGTTGACTCTTGAGGAAGATACTTCCCTTGAACATTGAGGCATTACATCAGAAACATGACATGGACCAAAACATGATAACATAGTGGATACTGTGACTTTTGTCGGATGACCCAAAGGAGTAAGAAAACTCAGAGGATTGGTTTAATGCAGAGGTTCAATGGATTAAAATGTGTGCAAAGACAAAGTGTCGTGTTCAAGGGCGACTGTAAGAGTTACTTGTAATGTTTTCAAAAACTGCTTGGCTTGCTTCCTTCAATTTTTCCCCCATCCAGATAGACGAGTACCTCTTTTTGATTTAATGAGCTCGAGGAGGGTAAAACATGCTCAATATAACTCACCTTAGGTAAGTACTTCTTCCTTTATTTAACAAACTGGAAGAAGTAAGTGTTTGGTCCCATATGGGCCCTTCAATGTATGATTGTTTAATGAGTCCAGAGAAGGTAAGCTCGATGATTTTTCATGTTTAGAGAGTCTGAAAAGAACTTAAAGACGACTCCAATGTGGTACTTTTTTGTAATTTTAGTCTTGCGAGGCTGAAAAAGAGATAAATTATCACTCAAAAGACGCCCTTTCAAACCTTTTAACGAGTGGGAAAGGAAGCAAGATCACTCATAAATCTTTTCAGGTTTAGAGAGTCTAAAAAGAGCTTAAAGACGACTCCAGGGGGTTCCTTTTTCGTGTATCCATGTGATCCCGAAAAAGAGATAAAAGGTTGTTCGGTTACATTCTCATGTTTTTACGAGCACAAGAAAGAACAAAGACTAAGCTCGGTACTCTGCCCCCATCTTGAGAGCTAGTGGCTTAACTCCAGAATGATCATCAAAGGCTGGAGACATGACCCCTAAGCTTGAATTCATTCATCGACTTTGAGTTTGTCACCAATTTATGTACTAGATGGAGAAAAAGGATACAGGTGGATGGAATGAAGGTTCAAATACGATAACTAACGAAACACTCGACTCGACATCTACAAGATCTGGTGAAAGACTCAACCTAAAAGGAGAGGTGACTGTTTCATTTTTCAATGAGCTTGTCACAGGAAAAGAACTATACTCCAGGATCTTGGTTGAATCCCCAGATTTATGTTTCATTTTTTAATGAGCTTGTTACAGAGAGGAAAAACTATGCTCATGACTTATGTTTCATTTTTTAACGAGCTTTCCATAGAGAAGAGAAACTATGCTCATAGCTTCTATTTAAGTTTTTAACAAGCTTGCCACAGAGAGGAAAACTATGCTCGTAGACTCTTCTTGATCAAGGCTTCCAAAAGGTTAACGCTCTGGAAGGACACCATGTCAAGGGACAAAAATTGGTCATGGCTTCCAAGAGATATTCACTGTATGGAGGAAGAATGCTCCAGAAGGAACACATGTCGAGGGTTGCATCAGGGGTAAGGAGATCAGGCTCCAATAGACCTACTGAAGAGATCACCATGTCAACTACCAGATCTAAGTCATCAGAAGTTGAAGTCATGGGAGACAACGCCACATAATTGACCTATGGCAGAGGTGATATCGAATGCATATAAGACCCAGTTAGGGAGGTCATTGGGTTGATGGTCAAGTCAGGGCCAACAAACGAAAGTTGATCAATAGTCACCATTCTTCCATCATGCGGGAAATATATCACACGAAAAAAGGTGGACACAATAGCTTTCATGGCATAGACATAATTTTTCCCAAGGAGTAAATTGAAATCCAAGGGGTCCTAGACTACCATAACATCAACAAAGACAATTTTCCCTCCCAAAGTTACAGGAAACTGGGGAAGGATCCCTAAAGGGTGACTGGTTCTTCTATTAAAAGAGAACAGAGTCTGGGTAACCAACACAAGCTAAGGATAACCCAAATCTTGCCAAGCATTAGAGGACAAAATACTAACAGATGAACCTTCATCTATTAGCGCATGAGGAACGTCTCAACCAAAAACCTGTACTGTAATCTTGAAAGGAATGTGAGAGGGAAGACGAGGTCCAGTTAGCGTACCCCAATCAAAAAGGATGGCCTCATTACTTGGAGGGGTTTTCGCAAGAGAAGGAGGAATGCCCATTTTGTATCAACGAGAAAAACATGGGCAATATCAGGTTTACACTCTATAGGGAGAGTAGGATTGACCGATGATGGGATCAGATCGACCATCTTGGCACTCTTCAGAGGAAGAGTGGGATTGACCAATGATGTAACTAGAGAAACCACTTTGAAACTCTTCAGATGAAGGGTGGGACTGATCGAGGAAGGGACTGGATCAATGACTTTGGCACTCTTTAGAGGAGGAGTGGGATTGACCGATGTAGTAACCGGAGAAACCACTTTGGCACTCCTCAATGGAGGAGTGGGATTGATCGATGGCGAAACCAGATCGATGACTTTGGTTTCACTCTTTTGATGAGGAGTGGGGATGATCGATGACAGGACTGGATCAAGCACTTGGGTTTCACTTCTCATATGAAAAGTGGGGTTGATCGATGATGGCACTGGATCAACTACTTGGGTTAGTGGTTCAACCGAGGATGAAACTAGATTGCCCACCTGATCAACCGGACTAACTGGGGATGGAACTGAATTGACCATTCCATCAACTAACGATGGGTTGGGGGAAATATTACGATAACCAATTGGAAGTTGAAGCTTTTCCAAAAGAGAAGAAGCCTCATCCATACGAGGAAAAAGGTGAGAATAATGATCACCTTCGCATAACATACAAGGAAATTTGACAGTTGTCTTCTTCTTACCAACCTTAATGTCACTAGTGGATGGGGTGTCACCAGCATGTCTAGCAAGGGTTGATGACGTGGAGGACCACACTTCTAAGACCTTGGGAATACCAGGGCAATCCCTCAGAAAGTGGTCACCCTTACAAAGACTGCAAGGGAATTTGGGTTTCAAATTCTTTGTTTTAATCTTATCGACCTCATAAACACTCCCAATACTATTAACAGTAGTTGGTTGCTTAGATCCAATATCTGATATGGTTGGAGGCTCGATCCTTTTTGGTCTCTTCTTCTTCTTCTCTTTTTGTTTCTTCTTCTTCTTGTCAACTTGGCTACTTGCTTTAGAGATTTCACTAGGAGAAGAAGGAGAAAGGGAAGGAGAATTAATGGGTGAAGAAGGCGAAATTTTGACATGAGGTTGATGTGTGGGTGGTGTCCTTACATCTGAAGCACCTGCATTCGAGATCACCGGAGTGGAAAAAAACCATACTGGTAACCCAATTGTGAGACCTGGAAGGCTCAAAGTAGCGATGTAAGGAGGACCAACGTTTCCGTAAGAAGGAAAAACAAAGGGATCCCCTTGCAAAGGGTTTCCTTCATTGGTCATTTTGGGAACTGATGCCATAAAAAATAAAGATCCAATCTAGATTCTTCTAGGGAGAACAAACAACACACGCTAAAAATCTAGTAAGCAAGAAAGAAAACAAAACCTTCTCACAATGAGCACAATAGTTGGTGATGAAATCCAACATTGCGGGAATAAAGTAAGAAGGGGCTGGAATAGAGTGGGTGGAAGCGTTACGTTGACGACCTGCTTAACAGACTTATGCCTTAGTGCAAGCTCCCACACACAATCATGGGTATACCCTCCAAGGAGCCCGAGTGAGTTTGGCCAATGTCGATTCCAGGTACCGTGAAGACTTTCCCCTCCATAGTCACCTTGTGTAAATACCCTAAAGAGATAGAACACTAAGGTTACTAACTACAACAGTAATGCCTGGGGAAATAGTCGACAGTCTGATTCACGCTCAAGGGCAGGGTATCTAGCCCAAAATCAGCTTGAAAGGCTTCCACTCATCATTGTGGGTATACCTTCAAGAAACCCCCATAATACACGCAATCTATACACCAAGACCAACAAAGAAGGGTGAGTAACTTTGCCAGTCTTAATGAGACCTCAGGTTTGACCCTTGTGTGAGAAGGGCTTCCTAGGAAAAAATGTAGAAATTGGATTTCACCGCTCCCTTAACACAAGATTCTATGTTTGTTTGAAGCTTTGGAAAATTATCTTTCACACCTATTCCAAATCCCTACAACTAATCTGATGTAGGTTTGCTACCAGAAAATATAAAATGTCTAATCAATTTTTAGTTTAGCGCTTTATTTTTAAGGTTGTTGTTACTCAAAAGGAAAATGGCATGGACAATATGGTGTTTTGACCGACTCAAAATTTATGCAAAGAGATGAAGATTCAATCTTTTCATTTCGATCAAAGCTGTTCTACGAGAAGGCTAAAACATTCATCATTACAGATGCACAATGTCCCAAAAAATCCAAAAACCATGCAATTCCGCTACTTCAAATGCAAGCTAATTTTCACTATCCAAAAGAAAAAATACATTTATCTTATTTGTTTGATTATGACGTATAAAAAAACTAAATATAAAACCTTAAATGCTCCACTACTTTCAATCAGGGGAAAGAGTCCTATGCAGATGCAAAAGACACAAAGCAAAAGGGCTACAAACAAAGCACGCACTCAAGACAGTGAGGTATGAAAGAAAACAAGTAGAAACTTTTTATAACAAGAAATAACACCATCAAGGATTCTACAACCAATCAAGCATTCAAGGAACACAAATAAAATGCAGAGAAGAATCCAAGAAATGATAGGGAGAAAGAGAAATCACTCAAAACTGTCTTGTCAAAAAGCAACTAGAAAAGACAATTTCACATTTCTGAAAAAGGTTTCAAGCTCCAATCAAGAAAATAGGGAGTGATAAGAATAAAAAAACATCAAAAACCAATCCAAACAACTTCACAAACCAACCAGAGACTCTGGGTAAAGATCTATGCAAAACAAGCTGCAAAAGACTGAGCAAAAGAAGGCAAAAACTCCCAAAAAAGAGACTAACGCTCCCCCAGAAGGGTGCACAGAGTTTTTCAACTCTCCCTAAGAAATTGTAGGGGAGCGTTGGCATTATGGTATGGCCTATAGGGGGGAATTGATCTTCCCAGAAGCTCAGAAAAAGAGCCAAAAACCATGCAAAAACTCACCCAGAATGCATGAAAATTGGTGAAAATTCAAGTGAAGGTAGGAGAAAGATAATGGATGATGAACAACCAGGAATTTCTTGGGAAAAATACCTCAAATATCAAATGGAATAGTTCATATATCTCTGATTTTACTTACAACAACTTTCATACCATCAGATAAAGGAGAAAGCAGTAAATCGACTTTAAATCTCGAAAGAAGAAGAGTGAATCAAAGTAAAGAAGAAAGAGATGTCACAAACGCAAACAAAGAATCATGAATTATTAGAAATTAAGGTGTTGGAGACCCAAACAAGGATACACTGAGGTTATAATAACTCTGAGCAAGTGCAAACAACAAAAAAAATGGACTCAAAGACCAATTCTCAACAAGATTTTCCTCAGAAAAAGGGAAACGCTATGTTGTGAATGGAACTAGAGTGTTGCAACACTCTGTGGAAGCTTTCCAAAGGGCACCAACGCTGTGGTAGAAAAGGCAGGGGAGAACTAGCCTCTCAAACTTCAGAAAAATGCCCAGAAATGCAAAATTTCAAGCAAATTCAGAAATCCAAAGTGTATGGGATGAAGTAAAGAGCCAATCAACACACCTGAGAATCAGAGACACAGTATGGGTGAGATATAAAAGTTATAAAAGGCCAAAACAATACCCAGGAAATGAATCAAAACTCAAAGTTCCTCCCCAATGGAGTCGCCAATTTTTGTTACAGAAGAATCCCCCTGCGGACAAGTGGATTCCCTCTTGGGCTCTAGACTCCTAAGACCAAGAAAAAAAGGTGCTAACGTTGGTCACTGACATCCTTTTAAACCTAGCTAAGTCAATCAAATAGAGAAAAGGAAGAATATGTATCTACCTTTTTCAATGTTTTCCCTTGTTCCAGTCCAAGTTGAGCTCCGATCTCCAAGCTCCTAGACAAGTCTTGCAAATCAATAACAACAAAGACAAAACAACTTCTTATTCTACCACGATTAATCCAAAACTAAAATGTATCTATGAAAGACAAGTTCATGTATCATGTAGACATACACAACCTTGAAAGAAACAGGCCAAACACATATCTATATTAATGATAACAAAGCAAAGTGCTTACAACCATGATGTAGATGCATCAGCTTCACCGAGCTCTCTTTGTCCAGACCCTTTGCTCAAATTATCAACCAATAGAATGCCTATACTTCAATGATATCTTCCTTATGAGATCATAAGTTTGATGCTTCTCAATTTCTCTATCTGCTTTTACCATGAGAAGGCCTCTTTATATAATCTTGGAGAGACCCAACCACTTTAGAGATTCTTGGGATAGGTTGAGAATATTTCTCCTTTAGTTGTGGATCCTCCCTAAGATCGAGCGTTGACCTTATATTCGAATCCAACAAACTCCAGAGATGAGGGAGATTTTCTCAACAGTCAAAGATCTTCTGAAATAGCCCAACACTCCCTCAAAAGGGTACATAGAGTGTTGCAACGCTCCCCCAAAGAAGGCTAGGGAGCATTGGCATTCCCTGGCAGTGGCTAGGGGAGAGCTACCCAATATTTCCCTAAAAAATCCCAATGCTCCCCCAAAAGGGTGCACAGAGTGCTGGAACGCTCCCCCAAAGAAGGCTAGGGAGCACTGACACTCCCTGATAGTGGGTAGGGGAGCGTTGGCCTCCAAAATTGACTTTTGAGTGGTCTATTCCATGGTAAAGGTTTTGTACTCTTAATCAAATGTTTTCTCCTTCTTAAACCAGTCTTTGAAGATGTCTTAAGTGTCCTTATGATGTCGTTAGAGACACGACATATGCAAGATGACAATGTGATGTTTGTGACACTTGTGACCAAAATGCGACACTTGCAACATTGAGGATGATGACAATAGGTCATCATTGAAGTGATTAATTTTGAGGTGTAACAAGTATCTATAATAATATAGCAATGCACTCAAATACAAAGCACATTCCGATAAAGTTTCACTTTCTACAGGAATAGATTACATAGAAGAACATCAAGCTAGAGTACATTGGGACAAAAGAATAGATTGTTGATATCTTCACCAAACCTCTTCCGAGGGAGAGATTTTAGTATCTTCAATAGAAACTTGGAGTAGCTTCTGCCCTGTAGTGATCCACATGCCATTAGGCATAGTAAGACAAGGAGATATAAGTAGAAGAATTGAATATTTAAAGTAAAGAATTGTTTTTAATTATTTTCATATACACCAGATATTTACACAAGGAAGAACCATGAAGAGAAACAAGAGACTTCTAGATAGGGGGAGAAACCCGAAGAGTAATTACCCTTTGCCATTGATGCCAAAGGGGGAGAGAAACAATAGATGCATGTAAATAGAGAAAAATAATAGATGCATGGAGATAGTGGGATAAATGATCACAGGGGTAGCATGAGAAAGAGCATGAGTGTTCCCATGCCATCGATGTTTCCATCAATGCCAAAGGGGGAGATTGTTGGACATTTGGTTTTCAATAATGTCAACAAGTAGTGGTTGTCATTGATGTCAACATATGTGATGGGTGTATTTGGAGAAGTATCCAAATTGGTTCCCTTATGGCATAGCTCTAAGCATGGCCCTCACAGGAAGATGCTTTGAAGAAATCTACAAGAAGCCCCAGAGGTGTGGTTATGGAACCTGATGTTGATCACATAAAATTTTCATGAAGGACAATGTGAATGCATCTAACTCACTCATGGATGGATAGTCCTCGCCATTCCATTTCTATTGATAGATGGTATAATACATGGTTCCTCATGATTGAGTAGTAATGAGTTCTTGAAGATGGAAGCCCCGATGATTGGTTATGGAACACCTAAATAGTTACAAGTCTTGGTCAAAGGGTAAATTGGTTTTAACAAGAAATCCATAAATTAAGGAAAGAAGTTATCTTGAAAAAATATAAATACACCACAAGAAGTCCTTCACAAGTACACACACAAGTTCAATGATTGTCTATCTTTCAAGTGTTTTTAGTAAATATTTTCGTGGTATATCTGAGGTAGCGAAGTCTAAATAAGTATAGTCTGAGGTAGTGAAGGAAATTCGAAGAGAATCTAACTTTATGAGTTCATCCACGATTTACAGTGAAGGAAGAAGGAAGGCGCGTAAATCCGCGAGTTGTAGTGAGGACATGTTGCGGATATGTGAAAATCCCTTGAAGAAGAAATCATCTCTTGTTTGTTAAAGATGATTTGCAAAGGTTGGTTTGTAGGTCTATGATGATATGCTTCAGATATTCTTCATGAGAAAAGGTATGTCTTGTATATGTTTGGTTGATGCTTGTATCATGGATGGTATGGCACATGTTTAAGGCATGTCTTGGATGTTATTTTGGTATATGGTTTCATATGGTTGAGGCCCATGGTTTGGTGTCATTGATACATGCTTGAGACATATCCTTGGTACATTGTGTATGGTTGTTATGGTTCATTTTTAGAGGAATATATTGGTGGTATTGGCTTGAGGCACATTCTTGTATATCATTGATGATATGGTATAGATACATGGTACATGATTAGCTACACATCATTGATGTTATGCTATCTAAATTTGGAATATCTTATTGTACATGATTAATGCATGGTATGGTACAAATTTGGTATAGCACATGTTGATGATTAGATATAGTATTGGTGGTACAGTGACAGTGACAAGTTGGATATAATGATAAGTTGGATATGGTGACAGGTTGAATACAATGACATATTGATTGATCAGTTATAGGTTGATGTGATAGTGACATATTGGATGACAGGTTGATTATCATAGATAGTGACAGTATCAGTGGTAGTGACAGTTTTGTTTACACTTATATTTCAGGGTGGAAAGATGGGGCAAGGAAAGGGGGTCGTATCCTATTTCTAATTGGTGCCGGAGAACACGGGGAGTTGTATATTCCTTCAGGTTGGAGCCTAAGAATCTGGGGGTTGTATCCTCCTTCTGGTTGGAGCCATATAATTGATAGATTTGTAGCTTCCTTTAGGTTGGAGCCTATAAATAGGGGATCGTAACCTCCTTCCAGTTGTAGCTGGAGAATTGGGATGTTGGTGCTTCCAATGAATGTATTCTTTTGATATAAGAAAATAATTTTAGGGTTTTCTCCCATTTGTGTTTCAACATAAATATTGGTGTATTGTGTTTATGTGGATGTTTATTATGACCTGTTTATTTATACTGCTCATGATATATTGATGATACACTTTTTTTTTATTTTGATGATTACATATTGTGGTTAAAATTGATAATAAAGTTCTCATACTGATTCACCCCCCCCTCTCAGTATTCCAACATTTTGATGGAACAAATTTGTCCTTTTGGAAGATAAGAATGAAAATCAACTTGATGTCTCTTGGTGCAGAAGTATGGCAGTCTGTTAAACATGGATATAATTTCCCATCTTCTCCTCCAATTGATCCATATGGAAGAAAGGTTTATGTCTCCAATGAAAAAGATATGAACTCTATTCTAAGTGGCTTGTCAGATTCAAAATTTGTTAAAACTAGGAAGTGTGAATCAAATAAAGAGATGTGGGACAATATTGTAAGCAACTATGAAGGAGATGAAAAAGTAAAGAAGGAGAAACATCATACCTTCCAGTGACATTTTGAGATCCTGAAAATGAATGATGAACAATATATTGCCACTTATTTTCTTCAAGTAGATGAAGTGGTTAATTCTCTCAAAGGACTTGGTGAAAGTGTTAAAGAATCAACAGTTGTTCATAAAGTTTTGAGATATCTTCCTCTATGCTTTGATGCTAAATTCTCTACCATAGAAGAATTAGAGTATTTGGAGAATAGAAAAATGGGAGAGCTTCACGAAATTCTCACTATATACAAAATAAGGAAAAGAAAATCATCATAGAAGGATGTTGGCATGTTTACATGCAGAGTGTGCTTGTCATTGATGGCAAGAACAACATTGACAATGGCATGTTTACAGGCAAGAACAACAACGAACCAAAGCTCGAGAGACCAGAAGATGAGAAATTTAGAATGTGTCAGGTTGGAACCAGAAGTATTTTAGGAAGACACAGATGAGTAAGCTTGAGAAGCTCAGAAGAGATCGATCAGAGTTGCACACAGATAGTGCAGAGTTGCATGCAGAGCGCAAGTGTGCGCTAGGGCCGAGGGAATTTTTTTCCAAAGCTCAGGAGAGATAGAATTCTCATAAACGTAGGCGAGACCCAAAGTCATCAAGACTCGCAGAACCTTTGACACTTAGAAATTCTTCCAAGTCGGTAGGATGCATAATCTAAGGAGGAGGAGTGATAGTCGTCGTTGGATCACCAATTCTGAATACTTGATGGTCGTCAGATCAGAGTCCGGATAGGAGGAGTGCGCAGAGGAGAAGATTATACCTCAGTCGTTGGATCAAATTGTGAATGACTAGCAACCGCTAGATCCAGTATAATTGTGAAGAGGATAATGGCCAAGAGCCATCCTCCAACTCTGCAAGATACAAAGTCGAGAAATGATCTGGGTCGTTGGATCCAGAGTACACATGGCGAGAGATCAAAATTTCCCTGAATCACGAGCTGGAGAATTCAAAGGTGAGATTTGTAGGAACTCGCGCTATGCGAAGTCACAAAATTATCTGGGTCGTCGGATCACCGAGAGATCTCGACCATTGATCTGATATGAATAATTTTGGAGATTCATGAGTTGGGATTTTCGAGGCAAATCATAGCAGGAGTTCGCGATATGCGAAATCACGATGCACCCCTCTTGCTTGGCCCCTGGTCATAGCTGGTGGTCACAATGATGAAGGTTAAGGGAGGAGCTAGCATGTCGCTAGGCTCTATAGTGGAGATCGTTGAAATCGCGAAATTCCTTTTCGAATAGGGATGTGGTCACACCCAGTGGTCACATAAGCGGAAGAGAAGGGAAGGAGCTAGTGTTGCCAGGCTCCACCTTGGAGATTTGCGAGTTTGGATAATCGAGGCAACTCGCTACACAACTTCGTGAAACGCAATGTCCCGACGAGATATGGGCCATCAGATCACAGAGGATCATGGACTGTTGATCTGACACAGAGTATTTAAGATATCGGGAGTTGGAAGATTCAGGGTTGGCTCACGTTCAAACACCTGAAATGTGAGGTCGCGATCTAGCCTTAGCTGTTGATGGATCTAGTTTGCAGACTTGAGAGGACAGATCTGAACCATCCATTCAAGAGCACTGTCAATATCATGAGATCGACGGTCGTGCTCCATTGCGGGGCCAGAACTTGCTCAGGCCTTAATTTTTCATGAGCGAGCCGCAATTTAAACCACGGTTTTGGAGAAAAGACATGTGGAGGCTCATAGTGAATAGTGGGGTGAAAAGCGGGTTGCCCTCAAAACGCTTATGGATGCGCCCGCAATCATGTGGTCACGTGAAGTTCATAGCCCAAGGTTATATTGTGAAAAATGAGCTAGGGATTACTAAACGGAGTTCAGGAAGTGCCTTTTGAATAGGCGTGTGTTCACCGCCAAAGGTCACATAAAGGAAGGGGCTTAGAAGCCAAAGAAGCCATAATTGACTGGATGTAACTGCCAAGATAGACTGATTGTAACTGCATAAAATGACTGATTTCATCTTCCAGATAATTCAAATAATATCAAGGTGCTTGCCACAGGAGATGAAGAGTCTCGAGGTAACTTCTAGTGGAATGAAGACTCATCATAGAGACAATTGACAGATTGAAAAGTGTCGAAGTCTGTAACTGCAATAGAGAGGATAAATCTCAACTGTGATAGAGAAGACGAAGAGTCGCACTGCCAGAGAAGGCAGAGAATCTCAGGATAAGCCACTGATGACGAAAAAAATCAGTATAATTTCCAAAGAAGACGATGAGTTGCATGGATGATCCAGTAGAGGACTAGGCATGAGAAATATAAGCAGAACAAAGAAGAGATGGTTGTTGTTGTTGAGTGTGGTTCATGCGAGTAGAAGCATGGGGTGTGCAGGAGATGAAGTGCAGAAGAAGCAAGGAATAGAAATTCATATCTTAGAGAAGAACATAAAGCACAACATATGCGAGGAGAGAGACACTGATACAGGTAGAGAAGAGTAGTGTAGAAGAAAAATGATGAGACTGGTAAGCCATAGATAAGTGTTGTATCACTGTGATAAATTCAAGAAAGAAAAGATTTATATTTTAGGGTGGTAGGGAGGTGCTAGGGAGGTGCTAGGGAGGACTGTTTTCCTAAGAGTTTCAAGTGGGTACTTGAACATAGGGAGTTGTAGCTTCCATCTGGTTGCAACCATAAAAACCAGGGTGGTAGGGTGTTGCAAGGAAGAACTATTGTTCTTTGTTATACAAGTCAGTGCCTATGTGACTGGAAGTTGGTGCTTCCATCTAGTTGGTGCTAGAACACTTAGGGAGTTGGTGCTTCCTTCTAGTGGGTGCTAGAGAAACCAGGCAGTTAGTGCTTCCTTCTAGTGGGTTCTAGAGAAACCAAAGAGTTGATGCTCTCGGCAAGTTGCAACTTGAAAAACAGAGGTGGTAGGCTCACAATGAGTTGGTGCTCATAAGAATGATAATGTACATAAAATAAAGATCACTTATCATATCAAGAAGAATAGTTTTTTCCCTTTATGGGTTTCCTCAGGAAATATCTGTCTCTGTATATTTCATGTGTGTGATTGATGTTGAATATTCTATTGCTTACCTCCCTTCACTATTGTGATTGTCATTGAGTGCTTNCCCCCCCCCCCCCCTCTCAATTGTCCAACAATTGGTATCAGAGAAAGTTCCTTCTATTTAAGGGTAGATCCTAGAGCTTAAACATGAATAGCCATGGAGGAACTTCAACCAATAAGGCCCCCTTGTTCAATGGAACAAACTTTGGCTTCTGAAAAGTTAGGATGATAACCTACATAATGGCCTTAGGTACAGATGTCTGGGATGTGGTAGAGACTGGTTATGTAAATCCAGTTGTACTAGCTAATAAGGATGACACGATAGAATTCAACTTCAACGCTAAGGCTATGAATTCTATTATGAGTGGGATGAAGAAGAATTTGTAAAAGTTATGCACTTAGAATCTACCAAAGCAATGTGGGACAAACTCATTAGCAGTTATGAAGGTAATGAGAAGGTAAAGGATGCAAAGCTTCAAACTTGTAGATTACAATTTGAACAACTAAAGATGAATGAGGATGAGACAGTTAATAAATTTTTCTTAAGAGTTGATGAGCTTGTGAATTCCATGAAAGGTCTTGGTGAGAAGATTGAAGATGTATTATTAGTTCAGAAGACCTTAAGATCTCTGCCTAATAGATTCAATCCAAAAGTTTCTGCAATAGAAGAACTGAATGATCTTAAGAATCTGTCTATTGATCAACTCCTAGGAACTCTAACTAATGAAATGAGGATTATTAAAGATAAATATACAACTAGAGAAGCATCATTTAAAGCAGACAAGAATGAGGATTTTGAGCCTGATGAAATTGAACTAAAATTTGTGAGAAGACTAAAGAAAGGATCAAGCAAGTACAAAGACAAGTTTCCCTTCAAATGTTTTAACTGTGGAAAGATAGGTCACTTTTCATCTAAGTGTACACACAAGAATAAGGACCAGAACTGTGAAGGTGAAGAGAAGTACAAATCCAAAATATTTGATAAAAAGAAAAGTTTATCTGTAAACAATGATGACTCTTCAGAAGACACAGATAGTGACTCTTCATGTGAATATAAAGTAAATGACTTTGTGTTTATGGCCAAAGAGGATTATGATAATACAAGCACAAGAAGTGATGTTGATGATGAAGAAGCTATGGTTGACTTGGAAGGAGAGTTGATCAATGCTTTGGAAGAGATTGACAGACTTAGACTTAAGAAGAAAAATAAAAAACAATTGTTGATACAGTTTGAGAAAGGCAGTAAAAAACATGATGAATACTTTGTCCTGCTAAAAGTGGAATTAGAAGAGGCAAATAAAATCGAATACATTCTGAAACAACAGTTATAAGGAAAGAAGGCAATATGTGAAGCTCTATAATAAGAAGTAGTGATAACTAGGAAAGAGTTGGAGAAGGTTCAAGCCTTGTATCATCATAATCTTTCAAGTATCAAAGCCTCAAAAGGATTAGCCACCATTGTGAATCAACAAAGGAATCCAAAGTTGAAAACTGGGTTGGGTTATGAAAAAGGATCAAGTAGTGGTCAGACAAGCAACAAAGAACCCATCAAGTTTGTCAAATCTACAACCAATGACAACATCAAACCTGCAGAAACAAAGGAAGATAATCAGCCACCAAGGAGTAATGAAAAAGGTGCCAGAACTGAATCTGTAGAACAAAGGAATAATACACCCTCTGTTCAAGGAAATCATCAGTATGGAAGAAATCGACCTGCTCAAAGAAGACAACCATTTTCCAGGTACACAGATTTTTTCTATGGATATTGTTTCTATTGTTCTAACTTTGGCCACAAAGATGTAAATTGTTCCTTAATATTTAGATATGAGCAATCAAGACACCCAAGGAATAAATATCTTTCACAACAGAGAATGAGACAACCAAGTAACAAACAACCACAGATTGCAAATTATCAAATTAAGTTTACAAACATGCAACTGAGGAGGTCAAGAAATACTAAACAATCAATGAGTAGACAACGCTGCAAAAATCACTTTGACCTATTGAACAATGATCTTGAATGTTATAACTATCATAACTTTGTCCACAAATCTGCAAACTACCATCTGAAGAATTACAAAGAATATCCAAGGATAAAGCTCTTTGTTAGAAATGCCAGCACATGGAAAAATAAAGATAGTAAAAAATGTGGTCTAGTACTTTCAGCTCAAAAGGACTCCTGGAATATAGACAATGGATGTTCCAATCACATGAATGGAGACAAGGATAATCTTTTGTCTATGAGTAAAATTAAAACAGGAAATGTGACCTTTGAAAAAGATTGTAAGGTAAAAAATGTAAACTCAGGACAAGTGGTGGCTAAAGTCATAAGGACAGATAATGATGTTGATATTAAATCCTCCCATGCAAGAAGAGAATAAGTAGAAGAAGAATCATGTCATAAGATGGAAGAAGAAGTTGTGAATATTAGAAAGAAGGTTGAGAAGTCAAACACCCAAATCAAGTTCTTGAACAACTCTGTGACCTTGGATGATATCTTGGATAGTCAGAGATCACCAAATGATAAATCCGGTCTTGGATACAACAAGGAAGAAATCAGTACTTCTAAGAAGTCTAACACAATTCCTTCATTTGTAAAAAAGGGAAAGCAGGTATGAGAGTGTTTGTAATGGTTTTTTCTTGTGATGAATATAATCAGAAAAGACTTGGATTGTAGGCATCATGAAAAAAAAATGAAGTTATTGTAATAGAAGATCAGAGAAGCATGATATGGGGAGTCATTCAATTATGACAAGAAAAGGTTGATGAAGGAGTCCCAGTGAGAGAGGTGAGAAATATTGAGTCTACTACAGAGGACACAGCTGAAGTTGAAGAGGAACAGGTCCAAGAATCAGAATGAGAAGACTCTGAGTTATATACAAATACTCTACAGGACTCAAATAAGAGAATCCATCCTATCAGGGGGAGTATGTATTGGTTGAATATCTGATACCTCCGTCAAGTACTACAACAGCTCAGAGGGAGCATGTTTTCTTTGACATTGATGTCAAAGGGGGAGAAAAGGTGTGTTTTGGATGCTACAGTTGCAGATCTAAGTAGAACAGTGTAGTCCTTCAAGGTTGCCATCAATGCCAAAGGGGGATATTGTTGGCATGTTTACAGGCAGAGTGTGCTTGTCATTGATGGAAAGAACAACATTGACGATGGCATGTTTACAGGCAAGAACAATAGTGAACCAAATCTCTAGAGACCAGAAGATGAGAAAGGAAGAATGTGCCAGGTTGGCTGATCTGAAAATGATAAAGGCTTGTATTCTTCAAAATATTTGCAAGTTTTAATTTAAGTGTTCTTATGCAAAATGATCAATTTGCAAACACAACTTTTATACAAATTACACATTCAAGATGCATATAATAAGCAACAAATAACAATGAACAGAAAACACATAACACAACAAATGATAAAGGAGTTCACCCCTCTCTTGGGCTACATCTCCTGGTCCAGCTTCCAATGGATATTTTGTATTATTTGTTCAAAGTGCTAAAATATGTGCTTTACAATGCTCAAAATGCCAAATAGATGGCTCCAATGACTTCAGAACGTCCAAAAACCCCTAGCTGGAATTTTTTGGCACCTGGTTTGGCCAAAAATTGAAGAAGATAGGCTTCCTGGAAGATCCCCTTCAAACTTGTTGTCTCTGGATCGCCAAAATGCACCTCTGCGGCCTCAACCTAGCCTTTGCACTCATATTTGTGCTAAAACCTAGCACCGGGCGCAACCACAAAACTGTGTGAACTATAGGATGGTTAGGGCGTGCCTAACCCCTAACCGCCAAAACCGTGGACATATGGGTCACCATGTGACCGCACCCGCACATAAAGAAAAGGGCCAAGGTTTAAACTTGTGGAAACGCGCCAAGTGGCCAAGCGTGCGAGCCTGAATTCATTTGAAAATGCGCATGGGTAGGTGGTTATATGGTGGTTTATGTGACCGGGGGTTGGGGCTTAGCCTCAACCCGGACCGCGCCCAAATCAAAACATATTGCAATTCAAATAAATTTTAAAACATATATATGTTAAGAATCAACGGTGGGCACGCCGGTTGAGTGGCCCTTCCCAAGGCTCTTCCCCTGCCCGGAGGTCGCGGGGTCGAGTCCTGCCAACTACATAAATTTTAGACCATTTTCCAGGTGACACATGGCGGCCCTTGTTTGGGCCACATGTCACCAATCCATTCTCCACCAATGCCACGTGTCAAGAAATGATTCATCGTCCAACTTCCAACCAACACCCTCCACGTGTCGCATGGCCCTGCCATGTGTCGTATGGCCCCTGCCACGTCAACATCCGTACAGACTGTACAGTCATCACATTTTTTTTGCATGTTTGACAATTTGAACAGAACGCGATATCTCTCTCATTCGACGTCTGTTTGAACCCAAATGAGTTGCATTGGGTTCATGACAACGAGGCCTACGCACTTGTTCAATTTGAAGCAATTCTGAGCACTTTGAATTTTGAGCAAAATTTGATCCCCTGGATCACACCTCCCCATTGGAAAGATTTTGGACCTCCAAAAGACTATTTTCAGTCTATCTGAAGATGAGGGTATAGTTCCCTCACCTTTCC
>SNQJ01S0060446.1:0-34953 GCA_010110895.2 Picea sitchensis
AATAAAAAAAATTAAAAATATATCATTAAAAGAAAAATATAAATAATACATAAACAAATATATCACTAAAGGAAGGATATTAACCTTTGAGTTAAAAATTTTCCATTTTAAAACAAGTGTTGCATGGCAGCCTAGTCCCCGTCAAATAATAAACTAAGTTGTCATGTTGTACATGTCCACTCATTTGTTGTCTTTGTTAGAGGGCTAGTGGCCACAAAACTATGTCATTTATAAAGTCACACATGTGTTGGAATCTGTTGGAAACATCTCAACAAAATTTTATATTGGAATCTAACACCCTATCAAAAATGATCCTTGCATGTAAAATGTAAGGAGCGAAAGGTGTAGATGCGGCAGTAGACTAGCTTTAATTTAAATGGAAGTACTTGGCATAAACAAAAAAAACCTAATCATGCATCTTTAATTATGGATTAAAGATCCTCTTAAATTCTTGTAGAAAGAGGTTCAATTCATCTATCAATAGCTCTAGAGGAAAATGATTTAATTTAAAAAAAATATATCAATAAAACAATATTAAACATTGGAAAACACAATAAATTTTCACTCAACATGTTAACTAATATGTAGTCACGAAAATGATTTAAACTTTCTTTAAGATTACAAAAATTCAATCAAACAATGTTAAACATTAGAAAACACCATAAATTTGTAGTCAACATGTTAACTAATATGTTGTCAATGGGAAAACTCATCACTATAATCTCCCTTGCACGTACCAACAAAACATTTTTCATAAACAATATTGTGAAATTGAGTCCAGTTGGATAGTTTCTTTGTCTTTCCCTTTTACAAAATCTCTCAAATGTCATTTTTTTTCCTATTTGTGACCAAAATCTGTTTATCCCACAATAAAAATGTGAGGAAGATATCCACTTCATGTCACAACAGTTCAAATATGCAAATAGGTTTGATTTCATAATAATAAAAAAAATCTGCCATCTCTAGGATTCATGTGACAACACTTCAAATATGCAAATAGGTTTGATTTCATTCATAAGCTCCTTTATTTGGTCATGGATGTGCTTGCTTTCGACTGTTCATTAAACTGAGCACACATTTCCATTAATGCTATGAAAAATCTTGAAGGTTCAATGGTATCATTCAATTCGAAGGCAAATACCTTCTTCTTTACCAGTGGTAGCTTCTCTTGGATCTTCATTACTGTCTGGGATGTAATTTGGTATTGCAAACTAGGTTTTAGAAACATTTCTTTGAACTTGAGCAAATCAATCTGGTTCATTTGTTCGATTATAGATTGTATACTTTCCTTATTCTTTCTGGAGATTTCTTTATTCTTTTCAAAGTCAATTTGCTCGAGTGTCTCAGAGATATCATTATCTTTGAATTCAACCAATGTTGTCTCTACAGTAGATAGGGTATTCAGACAAGCCTCCTTTGCCTCTCTAGCAACTTCCTTTCTTTCTTGTAGGTTTGTCTCCCAAACTTTCAAGGCCATTTCTGCTTTCACCTGTTTAGATTGTGAGAAAGGGATGAGACCAGGAATATTGTCTTTTTGCATGCATACAATGAATTCCTGAAATTTGGATCTAGCCATAGAGGCATCGTTTTCTTTCTCATAAATACTTTTCAGAGAATTATTTATTGCCTTATAGTATTTCTGAATGGTATCCATTTTTTGATACAGATCTTGATTGACAGCTTCCAACTTTTCATTGATTTCATATGCTTGTTTTTGGAATGAAGTATTATTTGTGTTTGTCTTTTCTAGTGAAGCTATTCTGGACTCCAACTGTTGTATTGAATTGTCTTTCCAAGCAATTATGGAATTGTTATTCTGGACAATCATCTCCATTTTTTCATGTAGTTGTTTCATTTTTTGTTTATAAGACAACCTTATTTGCTCTATGTCATAATTAATTCTGCTCGTGATAATTTTTTCCGTGCTCTGGATTTCATTCTGCAACTGTTCAACCAAGAGAGACTTTTCTTGCAATTGCTTTGAGAGATTTCCCACTGACCATTGTTTGGCAGTGGAAAATGCTCCTAGTGAATCGACAACCTCTTTGGCAAATTCAAGGTCATTTTTTCCATTTCCATCATATATTATTATGTGTTTCTTTGTGGTCACTCCTCCCTTATAGTGAGATTCTTTTCTGATGATATCTTTTCTTTTCTTATTGAAAAAGAAACTGGATGAGGGCATATCTTCAGGCGAGATGGGACTGAGTTCGTCTAGATGGATGAATTCGGAACTGGGAACCTCAAAACTGGTTGATATAGGAGTTATTGAGGGAATAGGGGAAATAATTACAGTAGAATTTTCTGCACTAGTAAGACTGGGAATAACAACGGTAGTAATTGGTGATGAAGGGGGAGAAGCATGATCATATTTCATGAATACATTAAGGGAAGCTATTAACTCTTGATCATTTAGGCCTGGCATTGATGCTTTTATATGTTTAAATAATGCATCTCTATTGTTCAATACTTGTTTTGTTTTGTCGTCAGTGGAGCTACTTCACTAGGGTTCTGTGGATATAGTTTCATGTGAAGATGGAATGGGATTTAACTCTCCTTGAAAAATCTTAGGCAAGTTGTTCCTTCTGTGGTTTTGAAAGGTCAGGAAAGTAGCTTGTTGGGTAGGAGGCAGAGAATGAAATCTGTTTCCGACTTCTTCATAGGATCTAGTCCTAGGAAAACATTGTCGTAAGGGGAGTCTTCATGTATATATCTTTTCATGTTGAATTGGGCCAAATGATTCTCTACTATTTTGTGAGGATCGTATTTTTTGAACTCAATGTCAACTAATTTGACATCTTCCAAGGATACAGCCTCGAATTTTGAATGACCAAAATCTAACAATGTAAACATGTCAACTTGTATGGGAAAAGATGGCCATACCTTTTTCTAAGCCACTTTCAAGTCTTTGGTGATTCCTGCTGCAACTGTTTGGTATGCCACCTCTCTGTAGACCAGCCTACCAGGAAAGAATTTTGGAAGGGCATGGGTAGGAACGAAGCATTCAAACACTCTGATGTAACAAAATTTATGTTCAATGTACCAGTCTGCAATCGTGCCTAAGTTCCCCATAATGTGCTCTGAAATCCTGGGAGGAGGGTGACCATAGATATCTACATGAATCAACACCACTACATTGTGACAGATCTCATAAAATAAATCTTTAGCATTTTATTCCCATAGTTTGGAGTGGTAGAAATGTACAGGGTCGGAAGTAGCCGGGGTCCATCTCCAGTTCATCAGGGTAAATGGATTCATGAAGAAAATGGAATCCATGATGTAGGCGGATATGTAAAAGGGAGCATGTTGGCCTTTTGATTTCAACGATTTGTACTCGGAAGCCTCCCTAGCCAGGTTATCCGAGAGAATTTTGTCCCAGTTGAAAGTATAGCCTTCAACCAATTCACTGATTATAGACACACACTCAACTGTGAAATGTGTCAGGTTTTTCCTTCCAAATAGTCGGCAGAGCATCACGGCAATGTATAAATAATGAGAATATAAGGATGTTGTGGAATATATACCATGAGCGTTGGATTTAAACTTAGTTGGATTTCCCCACCAGGTCTTGATTATGGCATGGCTAGTTCTTCCATATTGAGTGCATTCTTTCGTTTCAAAATCTAGAATAAATGATGCATTATATGTGTATTTGGGTGCGGAAGATAATTTATACATTACTTGTATGTCCTCCGGACGAAAGGAGCCAACGAAGGTATTTTGGTAATTGATAATGCTTTTGGCTTGAATGTCAATGTGCTCTGGAGCCCAACTTATCATGTCAGTGTAGGGTATTATCTTTGGTCGAGCAACAATCCTATGCAGTTCATATTGAGCTACCAACCTGAGCTTGGATGAGAACGACTCGTCTTCTTATTTTGCTGAATCGTCCGGACAGAAAATAATCTCATGTTCCAAGATATCATAGAATTATTTCCAAGACTTTATGGTGTCTATAATTTGTGAAGTGGTGTTGGAGAGAATCTCTGTGTTTGGGTTGGAATCATATGTTGATGCATCTTGCTTCTTCCCTGGTTTGTGCGGCACCATAAGTATCAGAGAAATGAAATTAACCTTACTATGATAAGAATAGCCTCTAAGCTCTCAATTACTGAATGTAAAACTCTAATTTCAAATGGTAGAATGAATTGAGATTCGAAATGTGTTTATTCATAGAGTCTATCAATCTTCATATTGATCTACTGACAAGGTGATTTTTAAAAATCTATGGAATTTATTAAATGGAGATTGTGAAAATATTTAATCTTAGCGAGTTATAAATACCATTAATACTTTGGCGGTTCGGCGTTTGCATGTTTTGAATGTAAGACAAGTCAAATCCGTGGAAGGAGGAATTGCGGGAGCAACTAATCACTTTTATATTTTAATTAATCATGCTTCAAAAATCCTTTAGCCTTAAGTACTTCAGAACTTCGGTATTCGGGGGTTTTGAATGAAGGATGATAGAAATCATCCGAAGGCAGAATTCCCAGAGTTAACATTCGAACCATTATAGGTATTTCAGGGTCTCAGAACCACGGAGTTTCGAAACACTAAGTGGTCTGGATAGCATTCTTTGTGTTATTTTCCGAAGGGCAATCTCCTAGAGTAACGTGGAAATCATGACGTGATTTAAAATGATGTGTCAACAAAAATGGATGACATGTTTCACCTGAAAATGTGTGAATAAGCTGACACGAATGTTTAAACCAAGTGCCAGGTGCCAGCCCAAGAAAAAATTTAATGACATGTGTGCTATAACTCATTTGTATACCCTTTTAAACATTATCACAAGGAACTACCTTCAGGACTTCAAAACTTCATAGATTCAGGGTTTTTGTTGTTTAGATGCGTTGAAACTGCCGAAGCGTGAACTCCCAAAGTGACCATTGAAGGTTTTCTTTTAAAATTTGGGCAGGTTTATAATGCGAAAAACACGAGTTGTTTGATCAAATTTAATGGAATTCATCAACGGATGATATTGTAAGCACCTTATTAATATTAATACATAACGGTCATGGATTTATTTAATTGAAAATCAATTCACTAAGTTTGTTTTGGTGAAATTTTATTTTTAAGAGGTAGAAACAAAATATTTTAAAATTTAAAAGTTTAAAATCCTAAAGTGTTCTAATAGCTTCAATTATCTTACAATATGAATAAGATATTCTAAGATTGGGCACTCGGGGTGTCATCCTTAGACATATCAGTTAACTTTCTGTTTAGGTTACAAAGAATCATTTTTACAAGATGACGTCTAGATGTGGAAATGGTGATGGAAAATGCTTTGGAAAACCCAAAGTCCAACATAAAACTAATAGCTATATGTGGTTTCAAATCAACGACACCTGGGCATTCAGAGTTTTAAAATCGCACAGGTTTTAAGAACAAGTGACAACTTGCAAAGCCCCAAATAGACGAAGTGTCGCAGATCTGAATGCGTGAAGTGCCACGTCACTTCGGGCTTGTACCACTCTGGGAGTTTTCAATGCAGAATAGGTCGAAATCATCGAACAACGAAGAGTCAGAGTCAAGAAATTCCAAGATACTTATTGATTAGATACATTAATCTTGGGTTAATTGGAAATAAACATGGTTGATGACTTCGGGCCCATACCAATCCAGGATTTATACAAACTCTGCATAGAGAAACTTTCGAAGGCTGAAGTGTGAGAGGCACGTGGCAACCATCCGTGAAGGACACATGGCATTAACCAGTAAAGAGACGTGAAATCATGTTATGCGAGGTGGCCACATTAGTCTGGGCTCGTATTACTTTGGGAGTTATACAAGCCAGGTATCCAAAACCCTTCATAGCCCTAAGCACCTAGGAGATGTGGCATCAATCCGGTGCTGACACATGTTAGGAAACTATCAAAAATACGTGGCGTCCATAGCTAGGGGACGTGGCGCTCATATAGACCATGAAATGTGGCACTAGTTTAAATCATATTTTGTGTTCGTCATCTGTACTATTTCAATCAACACATGGCACATATTCTTTATGTGACACGTTAGCCTTTTGACGTTTCCTATAACTCATTTGTAGACCCTTGTAAATATTATTGCAAGGAACTGTCTTCGGGAGTTAGGAACTTCGTATATTCAGGGGTTTTTTTGTTTAGATGCCTTAAAACTCCCGAAACACGAAGTCCGAAGTGAGCATTGAAGGTTTTCTTTTAAAATTCGGGCAGGTTTATAATGCGGAGAGCACGAGAGTCGTTTGATCAAATTTAATGGAATTCATCAACGAATGATATTGTAAGTGCCTTATTAGTTCACTTAGGTTACAAAGAATCATTTTTACAAGATGAGGTCCAGATGTGGAAATGGTGATAGAAAATGCTTTGGAAAACCCAAAGTCCAGCATAAAACTAAAAACTATATGTGGGTTCATATCAACGACACCTGGGCATTTAGAGTTTCAAAATCGCACAAGTTTTAATAACAAGCAACAACTTGCAAAGCCCCAAATAGCCGAAGTGTTGCATATATGAATGTGTGAAGTGCCACGTCACTTTGAGCCTGTACCACTCTGGGAGTTTTCAATGCAGAACAAGTAAAAATCGTCAAACGCCGAAGAGCCGGAGTCAATAACTTCTGAGATACTTAATGATAAGATACATTAATCTTGGGTTAATTGGAAATAAACATGGTTAATGACTCTAGGCCTGTACCAATCCGGGAGTTATACAAACTTTGCATAGAGAAACTCCTGAAGTAGAAAGTGCAAGAGGCACATGGAAGCCATTCGTGAAGGACACATGGCATCAACCGGTAACGACACATGACATCATGTGACGCGAGGCAGCCACATCAGTCCGGGCCCGTATTACTCTAAGAGTTATACAAGCCCCACATCCAAAAACCTTCGTATCCCTAAGAACCTGAGAGATGTGGCATCAATTTGTTTCCAACACGTGTTAGAAAACTGTTGCAAATACGTGGCGTCCATAACCAGGGGACGTGGCGATCATATAGACCATGAAATGTGGCACTCATTTAAAGCATATTTTGTGTACGTCATATGTATTGTTTCAATCGACACGTGGAACATATTCTTTATGTGACACATTATCCTTTTGACGTTTCCTATAACTCATTTGTAGACCCTTGTAAAGATTATCGCAAGGAATTGTGTTCGGGAGTTTGTAACTTCGTAGATTCGAGGTTTTTGTTGTTTAGATGCCTTGAAACTCCCGAAATGTGAAGTCTGAAGTGACCATTGAAGGTTTTCTTTTAAATTCGAGCAGGTTTATAATGCGGAGAACACCAGAGTAGTTTGATCAAATTTAATGGAATTCATCAACGGATGATATTGTAAGTGCTTTATTAATATTAATACATAACGATCATGGATTTATTTAATTGAAAATGAATTCCCTAAGTTTTTTTGGTGAATTTTTATTTTTAAGAGGTAAAAACAAAAGATTTTAAAATTCAAAAGTTCAAAATCCTAAAGTGTTCTAACATCTTCAATTATCTTACAAGATGAAGAAGATACTCTAAGATTGGGCACTTTGGGTGTCATCCTTAGAAATACTAGTCAACTATCCATTTAGGTTACAAAGAATCATTTTTACAAGATGAGGTCCAGATGTGGAAATGGTGATGGAAGATGATTTGGAAAACCCCAAGTCTAGCATAAAACTAACACCTATATGTGGGTTCAGATCAACGACACCTATGTATTCAGAGTTTCAAAATCGCGCAGGTTTTAAGAATAAGAACAAGTGGCAACTTGTGAAGACCCAAATAGCCGAAGTGATGCAAATATGAATGCATGAAGTGCCATGCCACTTTGGGCATGTACCACTCCAGGAGTTTTCAATCCATAACAGATCAAAATCGTCAAACGTCGAAGAGCTGGAGTCAAGAACTCCCGAGATACTTAATGAAAAGGTACACTAATCTTGGGTTAATTGGAAATAAACATGGTTAATGACTCTGGGCCCGTACCAGTCCGGGAGTTATAAAAACTTTGCATAGATAAACTCCTAAAGGGCGAAGTGCCAGAGGCACGTGGAAGTCATGCGTGAAGCACACATGGCATCAACTAGTAAAGACATGTGACATCATGTGACACGAGGCGACCACACCAGTCCAGGTCCGTACTACTCTGGGAGTTACAGAAGGATTGCATTCGGAAATGTCTAAAAGCCTAAGTACCAGAGAGACGTGGCATCAATCCGTTGTTGACACGTGTCATAAAACTGTCGCAAATATGTCGTATCCATCAGTCATGGGATGTGGCACTCATATAGACCATGACACGTGGCACTCGTTTAAATCATATATTGTGTTTGTCATCTGTATTGTTTCAAGTGACACATGGCACATATTCTTTATGTGACATGTCAGTCGTTTGACTTGTCTTATAGATTATTTGTAGACCATTTTAAATATTATTGCAACGAACTATCTTCGGGACTCCAAAACTTCATAGATTCTGGGTTTTTGTTGTTTATATGCCTTGAAACTCCCGAAGCATGAAGTCCTAAAGTGACTGTTGAAGGTTTCTTTTAAAATTAGGGCAGGTTTATAATGCAGAGAACACGAGAGTCGTTTGATGAAATTTAATGGAATTCATCCACGGATGATATTGTAAGCGTCTTATTAATACATAACGATCATGGATTTATTTAATTGAAAATCAATTCCCTAAGTTGTTTTGGTGAATTTTTATTTTTAAGAGGTAAAAACAAAAGATTTTAAAATTTAAAAGTTTAAAAATCCTAAAGTGTTATAACAACTTCAATTATCTTATAAGATGAAGAAGATATTCTAAGATTGGGCACTCAGGGTGTCATCCTTAGACATATCAGTCAACTATTCATTTTTACAAAACGCGGTCCAGATGTGGAAATGGTGATGGAAGATGCTTTGGAAAACCCAAAGTACAGAATAAAACTAACACCTATATGTGGTTTTAGATCAATGACACCTACGCATTTGAAGTTTCAAAATCGTGCAGGTTTTAAGAACAAGTGGAAAGTTAAGATGTATTTACAAGTGTCATTGATCTTTGGCATTTGAAATTAATTGTGGGCTAGAATTTTGACTTGTTGCCAAATCATCATTTTCTAGTGAAATATTTTATCCACATACTCGTTTTGTAATGTGTTTGTATCATTAAAAAGAGTGCGAGCAAATGTAAATACAAACTATGACTTGATTTATTTTTTTTAACCAAAATGGTTAAATTTTTTATTGATTAGATACCGGTTGGGCTAAGGCCTAAAAAACCATCATTATAATGAGTCAGCAATCCACTTTTCTGAGATACGACATATCTCTTTCTTTCACTGCCAAGAATTGAGGTGTTCCCAAATCTATGGGATAGAAATCCATGTAGGTGCTTCCTCATTTTTGTTGAATGTTCCTTGAGACAAGAGACAACCCATGTTTTCCTTTTCTTCTACTTCCATATTCGATCCTCGCAGAATGTGGTAGAATTGGGAGTTGGATAAATCTTGCAGCACATACCTCAGTCTTTGCAGAGTCTTGTTGAGCATTGGGTTGCTGAAGTGGTATTTCGAGTTTATTGTTTTTGTCAAAATTTTTGAATCCCAAAAAACTTGAATTCCTTTAATGCCATTTCCCGCGCTATCTGGTAGGCTTTTAGCAGCCCAAGGATTTCAGCCTGATTATTAGTTCTCCGACCTAAACCCCAACTGAAGATATCTTTTATTTTTCCATCAGAGGAGTAAATCAGTCCACCTGCCCCTGCTTTCCCTGGGTTTCCTTTGGAGGCGCAATCGAAAAATATCATTGCTTTACCTTGCTTCCTCCACCAATATTGAAATACTTCATCTGTTTCTCTTAAACGCCAACTTGGAGTGTTTAGAGGGCGAGAAGTGATCTTTTTCCTGTCTTGGGTTATAACATCTCCTAGCCAATTATTTTCTTTGGGAAGGAGAGAGTTTTTGTACTTGAGAGGGTGGTAATTCATTGCTTCTAGGAGAAGTGCTTTTGCTTTAATGACCACCGTCAAAGGAGAATGTAGAACGTTGTTGAAGATCTGATCGTTTCTAGCCAGCCAAATTTTCCAGCATAAATATTTGGGTATGGCCTGCCAAATTCTTTGCCAATTTGATTTGCTTTGTATCAGTTGGGGATATCTCGCCTTCCAAGAGGAGAAAAGGGTTGTGACTGAAGTCTGCGATGGATTTGTGACATTGAGACCGCTGAGGGTGATCTTCCAGGATTCTTGGGAAAATGGAAAGTCCACAAATAGATGGTCCATAGTTTCAATAACGCTACAACACAGGGGGCATCTATGAGGTCCAACTATACCTCTTTTTATCAAATTTTCTCCTATCAGTGTTTTCTTGTGCATTAGAATCCAAAAAAAAAGTTTAATTTTGGAAGACCAATCGGGTCCCATACCTCTTTCCATAGAGATGTTGATTATGTAGTTTCTTGGAGAGATTGGAGAGAGTTGTAACCATGAGCTGCAGTGTATCTCCCATTCTTTCCCCATCCCCATTTTTTTGACGACAGCATGTGGACAGGAGCCAAATCGATTAACGAGTTTATGAGCAGAGTCTTTTGGTTTTGTAGATGTGTTGGGATTTATGGGAGTACCTAGGCCCACCAATTAAATGTGGCATCCCAAGAGGAAATGTATGCCAGCTTAATGAAATCACGTTGAGTAAGCCACTCACGGATTTCTTTAATTTCTTCAGAATTTTCAAGAGGGGGATGGCCCATAATGTTGTCTCTCCACATCGGCATTTTTTTCCATTTGTAGGAACTCGATACAGGTAGATTTGGAAGAAGTCTAGCCCAAGGCGACAAAGATTCCAGATCAACGTTCCTTTGGTGGTATTTTCTGCCTGTAAATTCCTCATCGATTTCCCTTGGAGGTATTTTATCCTTAAAATTTGGCTTACTGGGTGTTTGGGATTTGAGAAGAGTTTCCATATAATTTTTCCACCTAAAGTTATGTTGGCATGACTAGGATCTCTTATTTGTAAGCCTCCTTCATTGATTGGGCATTTGACAGTTTCCCAGTTAACAAGATGAAATTTCTTTTGGTTTCCCTTTCCTCCTTGCCACAGAAAGTCCCGGTTCAGGTTTGAAACCTATGCCAGGATCACCTTTGGATCCAAAAGGAAGGATGCCTGGTAGACTGGTAAGGAAGAGAGTATCGATTTTATAAGAATAAGTTTTCCTGCTGTTGTGAGCCACTGTCCTCCCCAAGCTACTATTTTGGTCTTGATTTTTCTTATTATTTCTATCCACAACGATGATTTATTGGTTCCCAAAGTTAAGGGGAGTCCGAGGTATTTTATTTTTTCCCATGAGGCATAGCCTGAAAATCCCAGGAAGTGGGCAATTCGCTAAATGGTTTGTTGGTCGACATTCCACCCATACACTGCACTCTTCTTTTTGTTGATGAGCGCTTCAAAGATTCTGCAAAAACTTTGGAGAATATTACTGAAGGTCTAAGCTATCCTTATGGAGGATCCACCCAACAAAAGGGAGTTGCCTACAAATAAGGCGTGATTGACTGGTTCTAATCCTCTCACCAGCCTAATGCCTGGGATAGTCTCGACTTTCTTTTCAATAGTTATCTTTGTTCTTAGTGAGTCTGCCATTATGATGTACAAGAAGGGGGAGAGGGGGAAACCTTTCCTTAGTCCCCTCAAGGCTTGAAGAAATTTAATTGGCCTGCCATTTACTAGTGGGGCTATCTACAACTTCTCTGTGCAAGCTTTGATTAATTTAACAAATTTTGTATTGAAACCAAAGAAAATAAGGACTTTGTAAAGGAATGAGAGTTTTACCTGATCGAAATCATTTTCCATATGAAGTTTTATGAGCATCCCTTTCTCCTTATGTTGATGGCTAGAATGCATTGCTTCTTTCACCTGTATTACATTGTCCAGAATGTGTCTCCCTTTAACAAAACCACTTTGGGCGGGGGAGATGAGCTTCCCTAGTAGAGGCTTAATCATGTTTTCCATTAGTTTTGAGAGGATTTTGTATGAAGTGTTGCACAGTGAGATAGGCCTGAATCTGTCGAAGGAGCCCAAATTTGCTTCTTTGGGGATTAAGGATAGAAATGTGGAGTTAATGTTGCCTCCAACTTTGGATTTTTGCTGGAATGATTTTATCATTCTTAGCAAATGAATCATGATTATTTCCCAAGAGTTTCTATATAAATTGATTGAAAATCCATCTGGCCTCGGGGCTTTGTCAGGCTCCATAGACCAAATAAAATTGCAGATTTCTTCCTCTCTAAAAGGCTTCATGAGGGCTACATTATCTTCCTTGCTCACCAAGGAGGGTATATGAGAGAGAAAGTCTATGGTGGCCTCCTCACACTCAGCTCCATCTTCTTTATAAAGATTTTGGAAATGAATTTCTACTGCCTCTTTAAGCTGAGTTGAACCTTTGCAAATCGACCCATCTACAGAGGTAATTTCTAAAATATGATTTCTAGAGATTCGAGCTCTGTATTTTCAGTGGAAGAAAGAGGTATTACGATCTCCAACTCTTAGCCACAAGCTGGGAGATTTAAGTCTCCAATAATCGTCTTCTTGACGAAAAGCGCGAAAGGAATTGAATTGGGCAACTTGTTCCTTCTCTAATTCTTGGTTGGTAATATCCTTGTTCTCCATTTCCATTTGTAGGTCTGTTAACTACTAAATAGTCTCTCTTCTGTGGCTTGAGGGGGTGTTATTTGGATTTTTAATCCATTATTTTAAGGCATGCTTTGTTGTATTTATTTTATATTCCCACACATAGCTGGGAGATTCTGTTACTAGAGTGGACCAAGATGAGTTAACAGTTTCCAGGAAGCCTTCCTTTTTTGTCCAGAGTGGGCTATATCAGAAAGGTATTGGACCCAGTTTTTCTTCCTCTTCTAGTTGGAGGAGAATGGGATTTTGATCAGATGTCAATTTAGGGAGGATTTTGGATGAGATTATCCTCTTTTCCAGCAATAGTGAGATCTGAACTAGAAACCGATCCAAGAGAGCTGAGATGTGGTCCGTTCCAATTATGTTATTTTTCCAGGTAAAGATACCTTTCACGGGCTTGAAGTCCAGGGGATCCCACTATTGAGCTAGTTCCTCAACAAAAGGAAGCATTTGGTCCCTACCACAGTTTCCCCCTCTCTTTTCTTTTGGTTCAAAGACTAAGTTGAAGTCTCCAGCTATAATGATGTTCGAATGGAGTTGGTTTTCTAAAAAGACTGACAGAGTTTTCCGGCATTCTTTCTTTTCATCATAAAGGACATGAACATAAATATTAAAGAGAGAGAAGGTGATATTACTTGAGTAGTGTTGGAGTTTGGTGAAGATCCAATCTCGGGTCTCAAAGGAGCTATAAAGATGGAACTTGAATTTCGACCACAAAGTTGTGAGACCGCCTGAAGAGCCCCTTGTGCTCATGGCTTTCCTTACATTTTTCTTCCATTTCAGTTTGTTGATTTCTAAGAGGGATTCCCCTTCAATTTTTGTCTCTTGGAGCATGGGATTTCAGGAGATTCATTTTTCAAGATATCTTTGACTGATTTGGCCTTCGATGGGTTCCCCAAGCCTCTGCAATTCCAAGAGACTATACACATTATTTACTGGGGTTGGAGTGGGTAGGCCCTCCCTTGGGGGGGATTTTTCTTGTATTTCCTCCAATGGACATATCAATGGTGGATTGGATTCCTTGCGTTTTTTGCCTCTCTACTTCTTCTTCTCTTGCTTCTTTGTAAGATTTTCTCCCGGGTCTTTTTGAGGGTCTCTCGAAAGACACGTCCTTCGAAGATCCGAAGTTTTCTGGGGGTTTATTTTTTATTATTTCTGCGTAGGAAGGGGAGGAGGAGGTTTCGATTGGGGAGCCAGAATGGGCTACCTTGTCGTTGTTTTTTTCCCACCATGGGCGGGAGGGTTTGTTTCTCAAGTTCTTCAATCACTGGATCAGAGATTTCTGAAGGGTTATTGAGGATTTTGAAGGGGTTTTTAGGGGCCTTTGGGATTGGAGGGGCTGAGCTTCCTTCCCCAAGATATTTCCCTGGAATGGGGGTGCCATGCCCTTTTGATGCCCCTTTCCCTTTGAATTTGTTGTTATTATTTGGCGGAGTTGCTTTTTGGACCTGTGTCCATTGTTCACCTTTCGAGATCTCCCCCTCTTCCACTACCTTATTTTTTCAATGCCTGACAAAGTGTCCATAGCCATGGAAATACCTACATTTGAATGGAAGTTGTTCGTAATCCAGCTCTTGGATGTGAGACCAGTCTACAACCTTTAGTTGAATGGATTCTGGGAGCCCCACCTCCAAATCTACTTTGATGCATATCTTGGCGCATGAATATTGGTCCTTTCTGTCTGCTTTGTTGATGTATTTTCCGAGAGTGTTCCCAATGGATTCCAGAGACTTTGGATTCTAGCAATGCAAGGGGAGGTGGGGGAAGTGCACCCAGAATAGAATGGCTGAGGGTACATCTTGTGTCAGATCAAAGTCTGGTGACCATTTGTTCAGGTATAGACCTTGAGGGCCCAAAAAGTATGGTCCATTCCTGAATATGAGGTTTCTATCCTCTGTGTTATCAAAGACAAAAGCGTAGAATCCCCTGTCAACGATATGAATTTTGATGCCTTCTTTTACCAGGGGGCTCCAGTTCCTCTGTACCCATGCATCTAAAACTTTGGGAGAAGACCATAGGCCTGTGAACTAGCGGATGAGTCCCCATTCATCAAGGTTCAAAGAAAATATGCATGTTTCTTCTGTTGGGAGGGTGACTAAGGGAATACTGTGCATTTTTTTGACAAATTTTTGTTGCATCTTTGTGGTTGTTCGTTTGCTGCTGGCTGCGACCAGTTCTCTAAAAGCCTCTATCTCAGGAAAGAGAGGTGGGGGCGGAGCCTCAGGGCCCCCTCCCGGGGCCATGGCGTGAGGGCAAGGGAGGGGACGCAACAGTTGCACGTGCAGTCAGCCTCCTGGAGCATGAGTGTTTTTTACGAGAGTAATCAACCATTTAATTTTTCCATGCATGCAATTGTTTTTCACTTAGACAACAATTTTCTTTTTGTGGGAACTATGACTTGATTTTTGGCTCGAACTATGTATAGTTGATTTACAAGCCTTATTGATGTTTGGAATTTGTAGATAACAGTGAGCTAGCATAATGTTGCATTATTACTGTGATAATGCCTTAAAAAAACTAAAATAACCAACAATCTTTCCCAATTCAAGATCCACACAAAAACAAATTCAGATCCCATAATATTCACCTCTGCCAATTCGATAATAGGAAGGTTGATTTGGTAGATCGAACTATCAGTCAGTTCAGGCGACTGGGGTGCATCTGGGGTACCTGTGAGAAAAGATAATGCTTTGATGAAGATTTGTTTGTATTTCAACCTGTGACAGTAATTGTGTTTTTGATACATTGTTTAATGCATTGAAACATTATTTTAAGTATTAAACTTCTTGCACCGGATTATTCATTGAATGGTTTGTTGTTTCCCTTCGTTTTTTACCTTTATTATGTCACTTTTCTGACATTGGTGCAAAAAAAGCCAAGGAGAACCGTCATCCATATAATCTTGCCAATCTCACCATGATGTTGTCTTGGTGAACAAACCCCCTAACTAATCGACAAATTGAAAAGAACGAGCATTCCAAACTTGTGGTGGTCTAGCTCTTCCCTTTAGCAGCAAGGGGTAAACTTTAGGACCAAGATCAACTATGAAGTTGTTTACACATCTCTACATACATTTCAATCAAATAATAGAGGAAGTGAGTCATACCTATAGTTTCGAGGATGTGTTTTCATAAGAGAAGCATCGAAGAGCTAAAGAGAAATCAATGGAGGGTTGTTGAAATAAAGTTATTGTACTGTCAATTTGAGCATAAGTATAACAATGAAAAACTTGAATTTTAATTTTGTGTGGTTGATAACATATTTCCATTTGACTTTAGCTAGCATATATCTTCTTTTTTTCAAAATATTTCCAAAAAAGAATTCTGGTAATTTCGTTAATTAAGCAAAACTGGTTAAATGAACTACATATTACATTTGCTCCAAATAGCCTGCATTAAAAGGAAAGGCAGGTCCTGTATATTCCTTAAGATCATAGAAAAAGCGCTAAGATCATGAATATATTATCCAGTCACAATCTAAAAACCAGGCTCATGAGAACCTTGAACTACAACACCAAAGCACATGATCAAAAGTCTGGCAAACACAACACAGGCAAAAATCAGCGGAGTGGGCTTTGTATCCCCTCTATAACCAAACTCCCAAATGGGTACTAAGAAATTTGTCGATTGTTATATTAGTATGAACCAAGATCACTATGAAAATTTGCTTCTGATATTACTATGAACCAAGATCATGTTGACCTGACAATGTTCTAACATTACTAGTTCTGGAAAAAACTGTCAGTGTTTAACTTAATGGACTTTGAACAATGAAAAATTTGCAATATTATTGAAAATGTCTAATGGCCCTGTTCAAAAAAGAAATCCATTTTGACATCTCAAACGATGGACCTGATTTATTCACAATTGGGTACTTTGTATGAGGTTTTTCCTCATGCTTTTCATTCCTGGACTCAACAATCTTATGCGTCCCCAGATCACTTTGCCATGGTAGTGAAATAATTTATTCATATCCTGATTAGGTAACATGGATAGAAACATATCACATTGTTTCATTTCTTGTCAATGCATGATATGAATTTTTTTTTTTCGGTTCAACCGATATGCAGTATGGCATTGTCCTCATTTAAGGTAAATTTGTTATGAACGCGAAAGTCACATATCATGTAGATAGTCTTTGCCTTTTTCTGCAGGTATATTTCATATGGAAATTCTATCAACCCGTGATCCAAAATGGATCCAGGAACCAAAATGGGTCCAGGAAGGCCTAAAAATCAAATTTCTTAGAATCGCTTCAAAACAGACGTGTGTGTAGGCCTCTTCGTTACAAACCTAAAGTAACTTGAACGGGCTCAAACGAACACCGTATGCGGAAGATATCACGATATGTTTGTTTTGCCAAACATGCAAAATTTTGATGACTGTGTACTCCATACATTGCTGACATGATAACTGATTGTACAAGCCGTATGACCATAAAGTGACATGGTAGTGAGTTGGCATGCTGACATGGCAGACATGCTGGCAAACAGCTAGGTGAATGATTGGTTGACATGTGGCATACTATTTGGTGAATGTAATGGTGCCACATGGCCCAGTCATGGACTGCCACGTGCGACCCATTCATTGGTTGGTTATGGAAAACATTATGGACTCCACGGGATTCGAACCCGTGACCTCCGGTCCAGGCGAACGCTTTGGTAGGGCCAAGCTACCAGGCCACCCACATTTTTTCTTGTAAACCATAGTGTAAAAATAATATTTAAATGTGAATATGTTGTAATTCGGACGGAGAAAAGGGTTGGGGCCTAGCCCCAACCCCTGGTTCATCCCTATCCATACAATCTAAGACCCACTCTTGTATGTTTTTGTGTGGTCTATTTCGTTCAGCCCGTGATATATGCTCCAACGCGGTCACATGTAACTACCACATGACCCATTTTTATGACCTTTGGCACTGGAGTTGGGGCACAGATGTGTGGGAATAGCGCTCGGTTGGTCGGGCTAGCCCGCTGACCAAGGCGCATGACCAGATGTTGGAGACTAAGGGATACAATGGTATAGGGCATGTGGAAGGTAAGGGGAATTCCATATGGTCCGGTGCATACGACCAGGAGCCAGGACCGAAGGGGGCCAGGAAGTCAGCGCCAGCCCAGGGCCACATGGAGGGCGCGCATGTGACCAGGAGCCCGAAGATAAGGGTTGCACCCTAATTTTAGCCTAAAAGTGGGTTTTTCCACTATATTATAAGATTTTAATTTATTTAATGCCTAATATTGATGGATTTTGACCATTTTTTGAGGATTTGGAGCCCTTTTTTAGGCCAGATCTTGGGGGAAAGATGGGATTTTTTTGCTCACTTCAAGCCCATATAAGCCAGAGGTTTTTGGGAAACCAGAGAAAGTTTCAAAATAGGAGAAATGATAAAGAATTGAAAATCCAAAGCCATTTTAATGCAGGGAATCCATTGAGGAGAGCAACTTTGTGGGCCATTTTCAGGAGCTTCGTTCATCCATTTTCAATGTCGTCAGTTTTGTTGGGTTCTTGAGATCTAGAAAAACATAGACATATCATTTTTAAATCCATTTGGAACTTTTATGATGTACTTTTGAAGTTTGGAAGAGAAATAAGAAAGCCTCACCCACTGAGACAAAGGATCGAAGACAAAGCCTTGTCATTGTCCGAGTTTCCATCTTTTATATGCAGAATATGTTGCAAGCCAACTTTTCTTGAAAATGTGACAACTGCACCAATGGTTCCAATTGGGTAAATGTTGTTGTTCTCTACAAATTGGTTGATTGTTATTTCCAGTACGAAATCATATTCTGAGCAAACTGCAGGAAATTTTTTGACAACACTTGTTTCATTGAGAAATATAATCCAATCAGAATCATCGCGGTCATATATTGTTTTCAGTAATATATTGAAATTTGTAATGGATATCCCATTACCTCGCAAGATCTTCTATGCATGTTTTTGGACAAGTTGTGTAGGGATAGTCAGTGTAACTTTCATTGTGGCTTCGTTGTTTGTCATGTCTGCACGCATAATGAATCTACTTGTGGTTTCCTTGTCTAAGTAGGTGTTATACATGACCATTATGTCTCCTATGAATAGTTTTCCAGTTCGATGGTTGTTCAAGCCTTCTATTGATAGTATATTGGGTGGTATAAGTTTAGACCCGGTGACATTTTTTGAACAGGAAAAGTAATGTGAATGGCAGCCTGTATAACTTTTTGTTTTTGCATCAATGTACAAGCAGATGCACAAGTTGGATAAAGTATGCAAGTTAGATTTTTTTAACCATACCTCTTAGTCTCTATACCTTGCACTATGTTGGGCATTTCACTTGTACTCGTTGATACTTCTTGTGAACTAAAAAGCGTGTGTTGTAGGTGACATAAACATATTTACCATGGCACAATTGAATAAATAACTAAGTATATTTGTTTCCTAAACATAGCAAGAGCATAATCTATGAATGTTTACATTTGGCCTTGTCGTTGTGTTGATGTTTGCGATCATTGACTACTCATGCCTATGCCACTTGTCCAACTTTTTCTGATGCAAACATGTGTACAATGAACATGACAACAACTAAATATGCATATGCATTGTATATTGTTCATAATTGACATGGATGTACATTAAGCACATGCATTGTGTTTGATTTACTATTACTGTTGGTATACCTTTTGGAAGATTGTACTTCAGCTTCCTCAGCTGTGTCACATAAGAATTCATCCTATCTTTCAATTAGTCTATTTGTTTTCAATGTAGCAATGCAAAGAATACAATGGACATTAAGCTAAGTTACTATGTAGGAACACATCTAAATAAAATTAAATACAATTTTATTTATTTCAAAGTAGCAACATAGAAAATACAATTGACATGAAGATAAGTTAACATGTAGGAAGATATGTAGTATCTACATATAAAAGAAAATGAGCTGCAAATCAGCAGAATAAATATACACAGAATAAATGAAATACAAAGCAATGGAATATGAATACAGGTAGAAGCATGCACCTTTGCATCTCTTCTTCTACATTTCTAGTTAAGAGTTATTTGTCTTGTCCAGTTACTTTGTTTGTTTCAATGAAGGAAAGTACATAATACAATGAACATGAATGTAAGTTGGTATGTAAGGAAAAACAAGGAATATTTACATATAGTAAATTAAAATCAAAGGAATAGAGTAACAGATAGTGTTAGAAGCATGTACCTTTTTTTTTCTTGATACATGTTTGTGGTTATATAGAATTCTTTCTGTCTAAAATCTATTACAAACCAAAAAATACTAAGAAGTTGGATGATTCTAGCTGAATAATTTGGTTTTGTGCAACAAGTTAGCCAAATATGATTTGAGACATGAAAATATGAATTTGTAATATGATTGATGTATATTTCATAATTCAAGTACAATACAAATTGTATCATGATCAGACCAGTATGTGTCCAAGATAAAGAGGTTGTATTGTGAAATGGACACATTTGACCATACATGGTCAATACGTGCATTTTGTACATGGTTTATCTTATCCAAAAGAAAGCGGAGACTGTAATTGCACATGTAGTTTTCCAATTCTTTTGTTCTGGCACTATTTTGTAGCATGTCAATATTGAAGTCCCCTAGAATGATAATGGTTTCGTTCAGATGTAAATGTTGTAATGCATTTGAAACAACATTCAGTATGTTGGGATATGTTGCATGCAGAGCGGCATAGAGATTCAATATTGCAATTTCTAATTCATGGAAGATTACTCTTGCTAACACCATCTCAACATTGTTTTCTTCGAAATGCATATGCTCCAAAATTGTTACATGTTTTTCACTAATATCATCACTCCATGTGTAATGTAACTTGATATGCAATTGTGATTTGGAAATTGTTTGTTTTGCATGCATAATGTCATGTATGTTTCTTGCAAGAACAAAATATCGAATTGTATTGTGTCATAGCCATTGAGTATATCATTCATATGTGCATGTAAGTTGTGCATGTTAAGTGAGAGAATTGATACAGATGAGTTTGTCTGTATGGATTGGTAATCATATTGTAGATTCCATTTTGCGTTAGTCCTAAGGCCTTGCATCTCAATATCAACTTTATGTTTGACTTTGAAGTTATCTTTGGTAAGAGCGCTTAGTAAATACAATGAGTCTATGCTTCTAACACAAGACAAAGTTGTGTATACAAGTCCATGTATTTGTATTCTAGCAGGGTCGAACACAACACTATCAAGTGTTAGCTCTTATGATCGGTGGACTGTACGTGCACATGCAAGTTTAATTGGAAACTGTTTTCGAATCTTCAGTTGACCTGTCTTTGTCAATGTCGATACTGGTTTTGACATTCATAAGATAGGTGTCCAATCACATGAAGTGTTTGAATTATATAGATAAGATAAAAAATTTGCTTGTTGGTGGCCAATATGCGGGTCATGGAACTTAATCCACAAGACATAAAAAATTTATGTTTTGGTATAAGCTTTGAGTATTCCACCTGCACCATTCACCAAGCCATCCTGTGAATCATAGTTGCAAGCATATATTTCAACTAGCATGTCTAATTTTAGGACAAGTTGCAAAGGAAAAGTGGTTGTATGTTAATGCCATGGTACATTCTCATGGTTGTCTTCTTCAAGGTCAATTGAATTGATGATGGTATCATCGCCAGGCATGAGCAATAACATGTACCTGTTATGCAACGAAACATCCCTATTCTTGTAGAACGGGTAAGGGAAGGTTGGGTATGTTGGTGCAGGTTGCATGCACCTTGCATTGAGATATGTTAAGTCATCACATGTTTGGTTGTTTGTCCGCATTCTATTCGTAATTGCAATAAATGTTTCATTTGTCTGGCACATTGTAGTATGTAATTCAAAGAATTTTATATTATCTTTCCAAAAGTCATGCGTCATTTTTTGCATATTGACCATAGGTTGTTCAAGTACCATAGAATCTTGTATGGGTTGCGCCTGGTAAATATCCCCACAGAATATCATGTCAATGTTACCAAAGTATTTGGTGTGCACATGTTTTATGTTTCTCAGTCGATTGTCAATGGAATATAAGAAATGACTTCCAATCAAAGATGCCTCATCTATGAAGACAAGTTGTAGTTCGTTATAAATATTAGACAGGGTATCTAACATTTCCTTGTTGAGTGGAAGAAAATGTGACTTGTTAAAAGGAATTAAAAATGCGGAGTGGACTGTTGTTCCACCTGCATTATATGTAGTTTTTCCTGTATATGCAACTATTAGTCCCTTTGGTTTTATAGGGTCAGTCGAACTGTTTGAATCATAGATTCGTATAAGCAATTGGAATAGTGCTTTCGTTGTGAATGTCTTGCATGTTCCTGCCCAGCCTGTAAGGAACAAGTGCACAAGAGTGTGCATGTTTAAGCATTTTTTCATTGCAATGTCCTTTAGGATTGCATGTTGTTCTTGATTCAACAATAATCTAGCTCTTTAGTATTCGTCATTTTCGATAAAGAAAGGATGTTGTGTGACTTGAAACCCAAGATTGACACATTTTTCAATGGAGTTTGCTCAAGGACAAGGAAAATTTGCTTGCAATTCATAGGGCTCACAGAGAGTTCTGGTTGTTTTATGGTTTGTTAATGTCTCATCAACATTGTTAAGGTTTTCTAGTTCATCAACTGCACTTTCTAAATCACCCCATGTTCGGTTGAAATTGTATGTAAATCTAGCCTCATTGGTTTGTACTGTAGTGTCATAAGAAATATATGTAGCTTCCCACGTAGGGAAGTTATGTTTTAATGTGTTTTCATTTTGATCAAATGGAACGTACAACAATAGTTTTTCTCTACAAAATTTTTCATAGTCGATGTGTTTGTTGTATTTGACAAAGTGTATTACATTTAGTTTTTTTATTTTTGATATGGGTGTACAATTTTTTTTGTAATGTGATACGAACTCTGCAAGGTAGATATGCTTAATAGGAGGTGGATGCTAGAGGTAGTAATCAATAATAGAGTGACATATCACGTCCTCTGAATTATCAAGCTCTTGTTCTAGCAAAGATGGTGGTTTAAGCACATATGTGCCTGTGTCAAGTGGAGATGTGTTTATGAAGACACATTTCCTTGAACTACAGTTCAGAGGCAAGGAAAGTGCAATTTGGACTGCTTATTGAGCAGACATTTGTTGAAGATTAAGTAATTTATTTCCAAGTGTATGTATCATTTACATAGCATCGATATGACTTTTTTCATGTTCTCTGCGTATTCTTCTGAATGCACTTGTCATAGATTTGTCAACCTTTGTCATGTACGAGGTACACTATGATGTTGCAGCATATGCATTGAGGACATATTGTGCATCTGTATTTTCATTCCACATAATTGGCATGTCCTTGGAGAAACTGTTGTTCCAAATATGTGAAAGTTTTCGTTTAAGGAATTTTTTTGGTTTTTTAAGTGTAGATTGTATCACTTGGATGTACTTATCTTCTGTTAGATTTAGTTATGCCAAGAAGTCTTCGAAGCTCATTAAGTCATTGAAGTCTTGTTTTTCTAGAAATGCGAACAAAGATTTTGATTTCTCAATGAGAACATTTTCCTCTAAACTAATTGGTTCTATGATTCTTGTTTTTCTCATTGGCAGCACAAGGAAGTTGTATCTGCAATGTGAATTCTTTCATTTTTTATAGCTTCTTGTATGGTAATTTCTATGAACTTTGGCAAGTTATGGATCCAAATGGTCAGTGTTGCGTGTTATGTATTTTTCCATAAACTGCTCGATTTGTGAGTTGTTGTCATTTCCATAGATCGATGCACCCTCTATCCATAACAGTGCGTGGTCATGCTCACTCCCTCTATTTTGGAACTCAGTCACAAAATAGTAGTCCGATATTTTTCCAAAGAACATTTCATCATGACATATCAATTGCCTCAAAGAATTTATTTTATGTCTATAGTAACGAGTAAATGTCACTGGGTATTTTCTTATGAGGTAGTCAATGTCATAATTTTCCAATGTATCAGTTTGTTTTTTCCTTTTCCTGTTCCTATATAATGTAGACACCGTAGTCACCAACAGATCCCATTGATGCTCTACACTTGTAAATGTGATGAAAACATTTGGGGGTCCCAATTGTCGGATCATTGCAAATATAGTTTTCTTGTTTTGTTGCAAGTAGTCAAGAGAGATGCAGATGTTTTTGAAATCTATGTATCCAATATCAGATTTTAGGATTTTTTCTAGGTTTTATTTGTACTTGACATCTGTGGACAATGACTTTATTCCTTGTAGCTGGCCTTTTATTATTCACACCCACATGCAAGAGAGCACTTTCTCAATTGTTATGCACATTGTTTTGAAAAACAAATTTGTTATGTGACAAGAGAAGTCGTCACTTGAATGTAGCAGTTCCCATCAAACAATTTTTTTGTAGCTGAATCGTTCTGTGATGTCACTAGCACGTGGATCTCCATAGAACAGTGTTGGGAAGTTCATTTCCTCAAAAAATTTGTTCCAGGTGGATGTTTCCCTTCAGCAGGTGCAATTTCGACAATCTTCTCTTGCAAGTCATGAATGCGTTGTGAGTCAGTGAATCCATGTATCAATGTTTCAACAAGTCTTTCATTCTCTGATTCATTGCTTGTATCAAATTCACTGGTAGTGTCAAACGTTTGTGCATAGTTTTCATTTCCTCGTTCAAGAACATGGTTCCAGTTATCATTTATACATATTTTGTGTGCTTTGTACAGGGCCCTGGAACATAATTCTTTTAATTCTTTCATGACAATGTGAAAACACAGTCTACCTATCGGGTATGCATTCTTGTATTGAAAATGTCTTTTGAGAGCTACATCAATTATCATTGTCTCACTCATGAATTGTCACAGAGATTTTTGCACAACATCTAGTTGGACAGGCACATTAATAATTGATCCTGTTAAGCCCATTTGGGGTCATTTATAGCCCCATGGTTTGATTTCTACAAATGCAATTCACGGAAACACAAGTCTCTCTTCAGGTTATGTAAGTGTACTTACATCTGGTAGTGGTGTGTTACATCTTATTTGGTCAGGTGTGGCAATTTTCCATTTTCAAGTGATTGTTTGCGTGGAAGACAAATATTGCTAGTGGAAAATGTTCTATCATTTAGTGTCAAGCCGAGGTATTCTTTTTGCAAGTCAGAGGTGAAACACTTAGTGTTTTTTGGAAAATTCAATTCCTCGCAATTCACACATGCAAGGGAAGGAGTGTCTTTAATTTGTTTCATATATATCTTCTTTGCATCTCTGTTTCCTAGACACGGATGCGTAGTAAGTGTTTGTTAGTTTTCAATGCTAGCAATGCACGGTGTTGGCTCTAGTCTATGATATGTGATTTTTCCTTCTCGGTAAGTATCATGAACATTGTGGGATATGTAGTTGCACTTGTTTCTCTCATGTATCTATTTTTTCAACACGTGGTAAGTTAACTTATGGTTTCCACTTGAAACTAGTTTCACTTGTTGACAAGCCATGTTGAAGGTGGAATCAACAATTGTTACGAGCATTGCCTCCTTACCATATCGATGGTGAAAACGATGATGTTCTTTGTCATTGGACATGTGATGTTTTTGTTCAACAGGAAGTGTGAAAATGCACTCGTGTTGTGCACGCACAACTTTTTTTAGGTTGTGACATGTGAGTTTGTGTTTCTTGGTCGAGATCTTCTTCACCTCATGATGGTCGGTTGTACAACTTAGAGGTCTAGAATAAAGTGCGCAAATGTATTTATTTCTTTCATGTATTACCTTTTTGAAGTTGTGATAAGTCAGTCTACATTTTTTGTTTAATCTCTGTATGACCTCATGACAATTGGGACGAGCTTCATCCTGATTAGAAAATATGTGATGCTTATGCAGGTTCGATCCGGTTTAGGTGGCATGGAAAGTGGACCTTGAACTGGAAGTATTTCTTATCAAAGGTTGATAATGGATGTGTGACGTATCTATTTTCGACTATATGATGTCAATTGTTCAATTGTAGTTTGAATCAATACAGTAGGAATGGACAGTACCATTTGATAGGGTTGACCAAACCTGGATATTTACTCTGAATATGATAGATATCCATTATAAACAAAATGTACCACCCTCTATATTTCCTTTCTCATATGGCATTGCCATGTTTACAAGGTATTGATGCCAACTTCCAATTGTCGACATACTTTTTATGAGATATGGTAGAAGGTGTTGATGCAAGAAGTTAAACGCCTGTCAATTGCCACCTACAATTGCATTGCAAAAAGATTGCATAGTGTAAAGGCACAGTGAGTGCACATAAAACTCTGTTGCTATCAAATATCAAATTGCATTGAACAGACTATCTCCACGAGTAGATGTAATAGTTGTTTCTATGTGAAATCCATGGGAGTGTATATGATGCATAATTTATTTCCAATGAGATTGAAGGTCTTTGCAGGTGAGGGACAAGTAAATATCAGATCCTCCAAGATTTTAGATGGTTAATTTTGTATGGAGTAGTGGTTCATAATGACCACTTAGAGGATTGGCATCATGGAACAAGATGCAATATGGATCCCTAGATGCTATTTTTTTTTAATAGTAGATATCTTTTTTTTCTTGTTAATGACCAAATTCCAATTGATATATTCATCCACTTGGCCAGCCACCGTATACAAAATGTATCTCCCCAAAGTCCTCTCTCATGTGGAGGCAAAGTTGCATATGAAGACAACCACATCTTTGAAAGATACATACTGACATCATGTATTCCATGCATTTGGCAAATAAAATCACATGCCAATTCATATTGATACGACTCTAATGCCTCAACTTTGCCATTTTCTAAACAGACCAAGAAATGATCTATTAATCCATTGCGCAACTCAGTCGAGGAATAATGGAAGTGCAATAGAACTTGAAATGCATCGAAGAGGCAATATCCCACAGTATATGAGAATGCATCTAATATAAAAAGTCCATTGTTATGCAATACCTGGTTGATGTTGTCATGTACAATGGAGTCTGTATCTATTTGATAACACTCAACATCTATTACTTGCTTCATATTTTAAGATGTGATTTTCAAGATGTTTCTTAGCTATGTTTAGATAATATGAAAATAACAAAAAAAATATAACTATAAGGTCGGAACTGCATACCAATTTTGTTATGTATCCTTCAACCTTTTTTGTTTCAAATTCAATGCTTCGTGGTTGATATAGCATATGAAAAACAAACAAAGCTATAGTCAGTGCTCAACCATATAGAAGAGATATTGCAAATAAAACAACAATATAAATTTGCTCAGTACAAGGACTGAGTATTTAAGACATATAATTTTTGAACTTATTTTAGTTGTGCATCTTATAAGCGTTTCAGTCGCCATAGTATATGGCTTTACAATCCTATTCATCATTTAATTCCATCCCCACTCTTCACAAATAAACACTAAACAGATTTGAAATGACTTGTTGATGTCTCCCACTCATAAAACTCACATAGATGGTCTGTGGAATAAACAAAAGCGAAAGAATTAGGGATTATGGACTTTTACCACGGGAATGGAACCAGCACATAACACAACTTCTCAAGGTTTCAATTATCTTACAAGATGAAGAAGATATTCTAAGATGTTTCAATTATCTTACAAGATGAAGAAGATATTTTAAAATTGGGCACTGGGGAACTCATCTTGAGACAGATCAATGAACTGTCCATTCAGGTTACAAAGAATCATTTCTACAAGACAAGTTCCAGATGTGAAAATGGTGATGGAAGATTCTTTGGAAGACGCAAATTCCAACATAAAATTAACATTATATGTGGTTTTTCCTCAGAGAATAAAATCTTGCCCTATCATAACCTACAAAGAAGGGATAGCAAGGTCCTTGTAGATGCTTGCTCCGCAATGAAAACTCTAAATTCATTTGGCAAATCCATGTGCACTTCCATTTTCCAAAGAGCTATGGTATGATGTCGAGGACATGAAAGTGGGCATATGTGATTGGAAGGGGACAACTTGAAAAATGCACTAAACATATGGTTTCAGGATTAGAAAGATGAGGACAACATCCCATTTCCTTTTTTGTGTGTCAATATGGTTGTGACAGAGGTGGGTTATGTATTCAGCATTGACATGCGTGTGCGTTTTGCAAATCGTGATCTAGATGACCTTGCTACTTTAGCGCCCCTACTAAAGTTTTATCATTGTGCCAAATTTTGGAATTCTTCTAACCATACTTAGACATGGTGCCAATTTGGAACTTCGAGAGTCTTTAAATGTGAAGCGTGAAAGTCTCTCGGATCCATTAACTCGTGCCTACTGTTAATTAACCCAAGATTACTTTAACCATCCTTATCAAGGACTTCGACACTTCGGCTATTGGGTAGTTCTAGAGTTTACGAATGCATAATTTGTACAACTCTCGGAGCAGCATGAGCCCGGAGTAATACGAACACCTGCAATAATTTCAGGCTGGCCACTGCACATGTGGGACCTCGAAATACAATTGGACAGATTAATTGAATAAACAGAAACTATAACCAAAGCTCGTCGGTGCCAAGTGTCCACCATGCTGCAAACCCTGACATGTGGTTAACCATGTCTCATCCACACAAATAATAACTATCTACGCAAGAGATAAGGTCCTTAAATATTCCCATGTCTACAATCCATTTGTCACATTCCTAATCTCTTCATTACCATATGAATTTCCATATGTCTTTACACCTTCGTCACTGGTCTTCGATCTAGAATCATTTTTCTACCCTTTACGCCTACATTTTATCCCTTTGGTAAACACAGGAAGTGAACACAATGGATTGCAATGGCTTCACAAGAGGGTGATTTAGTACCATCCTCAGTTGACAGAGTGGCTCGAAATGTATGGATAAGAGGGTAAACCAGAACCATCCCATCGCCGAGTATGTGAATATGTAAGGTATGATCTATGAAATAGAAATTCCTGTCATATTTTTTAAGAAGCATTGAATAGCATTGCACTGATTAAAACATGTGGACCCTTACCCTATTCCTCCAGGATCCCTTGATTTTCCCGAATATATTAATAATCCCCCTAATCCTACGATTACACATCTTGTTTCTCACAAGTTTATTGATCCCCATCCCACAATCTAAAAAGAAACCAGTGTTCAAACTCCACTGCCCACTAATAATTTCATTTGCCAACAAAGGAGAAACAAGAACTAATGTTTGGACCTGACTCGTTTTGTGTTTTATGTTCATCCTCCACCCGAGATTTTCATTTCAGGTCCCGCAAAATGTTTTTTTCTATAACTTATTGAAATATTTCACTGATAAAGATGGATAAGGACTAACAATGATGTTGAATTTTCTTGCATCTTGCTTAACTATGCACCATACCCGACCCTTGTATGCCTAGCTACAATTTTCTTCTACAAGAAAATTTTACAAAGGCGACAAGCTTTCTTGTTCAACATTTTTCAAGGATAGTAATACATTCATGTTTCTGTGATCTCAGTAGTCACATTTAAGGATGTTCTGTAAGAGCATTTTCACTCAACTATTATTTCGAGATTGTTTTGTATTTACCATTATACCAAATTTTGGAATTTTTCTAACCATACTTAGGCATGGCGCCAATTCAGGACCTCGAGATTTTTCTAAATGTGAAGCGTGAAATTCTCCTAGAGTGACTTTCACCCAAGATTACTTTAACCATCCCTATCAAGTATTTTGGGACTTCGGCTATTCGACACTTCTGGAGTTTTCGATTGCAGAATTTGTACAACTCCCAAAGTAGCATGGGTCGGAGTAGTACAAACACGTACAAAAAATGCAGGTTGGCCATTGTACATGTGGGACTCTGAAAGAAAACTAGCTAGACTAATTTAATCAAACAGAAACAATAAACAAAGCTCGTCGGTGCCAAGTGTCCACCATGTTGCAAACCCTGACATGTGGTTAACCATGTCTCATCCACGCAAAAAATAACAATCCACACAAGAGATAAGCACCTCAAATCTACCCACGTATAGAAGCCATTTGTCACCTTCATTACCCTATGCACTGTCATTTGTCTTTACACCTTTGTCACTGGGCTCCGATATGGATTCATTTTTCTACCCTTTATGCCTACAGTTTACCCATTTGGTAAACACAGGCAGTGAACAAAATGGCTTGCAATGGCTGTACAAGAGGCTAAATTAGCACCATCCCTTAGTTGATAGAGCGGATTGAAATTTATATACAAGAGGGTAAACCAACACCATCCCAGGGACGAGTATGTGAATATGTAAGGCATGATCCATGCAACAAAAATTATTGTCAGTTGTTTTAAGAGGTATTGAATAGTATTGTACTGGTTAAAACCCGTGGACCCTTAGCCTAATCCTCCAGGATCCCTTGATTTTCCCGAACCTATTGATAATCCCCCTAATCGTGCGACTACACATATTGTTTCTCACAAGTCTATTGATCCCCATCCTGGAAGCTATGAAACCAGTGTTCAAACTCCATTGCCCACTAAGAATGTAGCTTACCCTTTTATCTTCATCGTCCACCGAGGATTCGCATTCCAGCTCCTGTAAAAAAAAAATTATATAACCTACTGAAATATGTCACTGATAAAGATGGGTAAGGACCGACAATGTTGTCGAATTTTCTTGCAGCTTGGTTAACTTCGTACCATACCTATTCCTTCTATACCTAGTTGCAGTTTTCATCTACAAGAACATTTTGCAAAGGAGACAAGCTTTCTTGTTCAACAATTTTTGGGGATAGCAATACATTCATGTTTCTTTGATCCTAGTAGTCACATTTAAGGATTTTCTGTAAGAGCATTTTCACTCAGGTATTATTTCTAGATTTTTTTTATATTTATTTTGATTTTCAACACCTCCTAGTATTGAAAATTCTTACCTGCAAACTGTAAATAGTAAACAAAAAACAAGGAATAGGAATGAAACCATGGTACTGAAACTTACTCGTGAATGGGGAACGAAAGAATCACAGCTCCAATTACAGGTCCAGGATCTCAACCCTGCAAACTGTAGCAACAGGTCCAACTGTGGATGGAGGACATCAACCTTGCAAATTTGAAGCAAACAAGGGTGTAGGATTTCAACCCTGCAAAGTGAAAGAACAGGCCAAACTGTGGGTGAAGGACTTCAACCTTGCAAAGTTGAAGCAAACAAGAGCAAGCAACAAACAACAAACCAGTGAACAAGCACCAAGAGGTCCAACTACAACTGCAGGACCTCAACTTTGCAAAGTTGAAGCAAACAAAAATAAGCAGCATCCAACGAACCAACGAGCAAGCAACAACTAGTGAAACGGTAATGTCGGTGGACAACAATATTGCCCAAATTCACTACATACAATATTGTATCCAAAAATCATAGAAAAATGTATTGTGATAGGCTTGTTAAGTAAACATTTAAGGTTGCCAGGCCTGTGAGGATTTTTTAAGGGCCTTGTGCTATGTAAACATTTAAAAAGAATCCAATGTGTCAGACATGTTTAAGTAGTTAATAAAAATGAGCGTCGATGCTCAAAACTTTGGATATGTAAACATTTAAATAAAATAAAAAAGACTCAAAAGGACTGTAGACAATTACATATTTGGATATGTTAACATTTAAAACATTGGGAATAATGAAGTTGGCAATAAGGCTTTGAATCTATTCTCCAATGAGATGATGACATATAAGGTTTTTTTATTATATAAAAATAATGTTTTTAGTTCTCTAGTTCAACCAATAGAGATTATGTAAAAATTTCTAATCAAAGGAAAAACTAATATGAAGTTGATCCAGGTGGATCCAAAACCGCTTGAAAATACTCAAATGCAGAAAAGGAGGATCTAGGAATGACCCAGAAGTCTCAGAAGGGTTCTTAGGCTCAAAAAATGCTCAAAAATCAAATTTCTCATAATTGGATGAAACCAATGTCATTGTGTCCGTCTCGTTCTCCTGATTTCGCCCATATATTTACTTTCTCAAACAGAGCTCGTATGAAGAAGTTATGACACTCTGAAGTTTTTCGAAAACAACGAAAAAAATCAAACAGTCAATAGGTTGCACTGATGACGTCAGTAGTATGGATGCTGACGTCAGTGTGACATGTGTCACCTTCTAGAAGCCTAGCAGTTTGGCAGATTCATCCAAATCTGGCGGATTTTCGCAAAAACTGGCGGTTACTGCCAAATCTGGAGGAGGTTTGCTAAGTTTGGTGAACTGGTTAGCGGCTCTTCTTATTTAGCCAGGGACGCAAAACGAGGTAGGGGGGTTGGCAAACGCTGCATTGGAATTCATGCCAGGAGATGTCCCAGGCGACCTGCTTAGAAATAGATCGAATTTATACTCAAAAGTTGCATAATTTCGAGAGGATTCTGAAAATGCTCTTTGTTTCTTCATCAAAGTAGCCGAACATAAAAGTGATTCTAGAGGAGGAGTTCACATGCTTTTTGAGACTGTATGGATCTGACAGGCAGACATTGCATTGGGATCTGTGCCAGGAGGTGTTCCAGGGGACCTGCTCAGAAATAGATCGACTTTATACTCAAAAGTTGCAGAGTTTTGAGAGGATTCTGAATATGCTAATTGTTTCATCATTAGAGTAGCCATACATAAAAGTGCCTCTATAGCCCATTTGAGCGAGCCAAGCATACTCGAGTTTACAGTCAAAAGTTGCAGAATGACGTTTTCCAGCCACCTATGATATCTGTTTCTGCCCAAAATCGTAGATCTGAAATTTGGTTTTTGGGAGCTTTTATGTAGGCCTTTCTTTGTAATTTTTAAGCATTTGAGATTAATTAAAGAGCGGTCTCACTGTTGGAGTGGACCCGGAGACATAGCCAGGAAGTCTGGTGAACTCCGTTAACAATTCTTATTCATGGATGGTTTGCTTACATGTTCTTGTTCATGTGCTTGATGAAAGTTCTTTAATTTTGCATTATAAAGGTGATAAACAATTAAAAATTCACATGCAAATAATGGTTAAAAGATCTTGAACTTTAGATCAAGTTAAATTTAAGATCATAAGTCAATGAATTATCGATCACTATAGACCCTCTACACCTTCGACAAAGACTAATAATGACTTATCACTTCATATTAAACATAAACTAAAAATAAGCCTTCAATTTTAAGATAGCAAGTTGTCACTTATATGATATAATAAAATGGGAGATTAAAAATATAGTTAAAAATAAACTTTCAATTTTAAGATAGTAAGTTGTCACTCATATGATATAATAGAATGGGAGATTAAAAATAAAGTTAAATTTAATGTGGAATTTTAATTCATATGGGAATAAATATAAAGTTAAAGTTAAAGGTACATAATTTTAATTTATAAGAGACGGAGACACCAACATGCTCATGGATGAAACGGATCTGGCGGATATAGACCTAGAAAAACTGGAGGAAGCCCTCAATCAAAAAGACCTGCAGCACATCCCGGTAGATCAGCACCGTAAAGTTCACAAAGTGTTTACCAACTCCACAACGGGATCTACAGCTAGACTGGGTATTTCGGCAGATCCAGGATCCGAGCCCAAAAGAAAAACCAAGGAAAATAAGAGAAGAGGATGCAAACTAGCCCATTAACTTATTAAAGAGGTAAGGCACCTGATGATCAATTTAGGCCAGATACAGAGGTTATCGGAGGGATACCTCCACCCCCCTCCACCTTCCTCATGATGAAGACAATAACTTGGAATATTAGAGGCCTCAATGGAAGATCCAAGCAGAGGATCCTCCGAGAATGTATTAAAACTAAGAACCCAGATATCCTTCTTCTGCAGGAAACTAAATGTGCAGGGCAGGAGGCTGAAAACATCTTTCGACGCAGTTGGAGAGGCAATGATTTCCTTTACCAAGATTCAATGGGTGCATTCGGAGGACTAGCCATTCTTTGAAATCCACAAACAGTCTCTCTGCATCATCCCTTCTCTACAACAGGTACTCTAACGGCTCACTTCAAAGTTATAGGATCCACCAAGGAAGGAGCCATCACGAATGTCTACGGTCCGCAGTCCGCCCAAGATAAGGAGAGCTTCATGCAAACCCTTCAGTATGTCAAAACTCTCTTACATACGCCACACTGGATCATTGGTGGCGACTTCAATATGATCCTAACGCTGGAGGAAAAAACAGGAGGAACAAAACGGCTGGAGTAAGACAATGGTAAGTTCAAAACCCTAATAGAGAAATTAAATATGGTTGACATGGAAACCCGAAATGGAATCTTTACCTGGTCCAATAGAAGAACAGGACACCAGCATGTAGCCTGTAGATTAGATCGCTTTTTAGTGGCTGAAGCCCTCCTCAAAAGTGACCAGGCAATGGAAGAAAATATAATGCCAAAAACAGGGTCGGACCACTGGCCTATCGCCTTCTGTCTGGACCTGGGTATCACCCCCAGGCCCAAACCCTTTCGCTTTGAAAAGTTCTGTCTCACCCACCCAAACTTCCACCAGCTAGCTCACACCTAGTGGGCCTAGGCGGAAATAGATCATGGCACTCATATGTATAAATTCCAGCAGCGCTTCAAGAACTTCAAGCAACATTTGAAAAGCTGGAATAAATCCACTTTTGGAAACATACTCCTAAGGCAGAAGGAGATCGAGAGCCAACTTGAAGAACTTCAACGAACCTTCATCTCAGGAAGCAGAACTTCGAACCTGGTGAAGGAAGAGGAGCAACTACTAGCAGATTTGGAGGTCTGTAGAGAACAAGAAGAAATCCTATGGAGGCAAAAATCCAAGGTTCAATGGCTTAAAGAAGGGGAGTGCAACACAAAATTATTTCACAGAGCGATGACACACCGAAGATACATCAATCGCATTACCTAATTGGAGGATGATCAAGGTATCCCTATAAGAGATCATGACCAAATAGTGGAGGAACTCAACTCCTTCTATAAAGATCTCCTCACAGAGACTAATATGAATAGGGAGGAAGCAATCCAAAAAATCACCAAGCACATACCCCAGCTGATCACCCCTGAGCAGAACAAAGCACTGATAAGGCCAATCACTCAGTCTGAACTGGATTCAGCAGTAAAGGAAATGCCCCCAGGAAGAGCACCAGGTCCGGATGGCTTCACTATGGATTTTTTCCATCATTGCTGGGACATGATCAAGGAAGACCTCTGGCTGGCAGTAGAAGAATCAAGAACCTATGGTCAAGTTCTCTCCGCTCTCAATGAAACGTTCATCACTCTCATCCCTAAGGAGGAGCGAGCCACACACCCAAAGCAGTTCAGACCAATCTCCCTCTGTAACGTCATATACAAAATAATCACAAAGGTCATTGCCACTTGCCTCAATCCGCTCCTACCGTTCATTATTTCCAACGAGCA
>SNQJ01S0060446.1:53191-80412 GCA_010110895.2 Picea sitchensis
GAGGGGTTTTATACTCTTGACGTTCAATCTATGTCTATGTTTGTGTGGAGCAAGTCTATTATGGAAGAGACACATTCGCTAAATGGTGGTCGTGGTTTGATGGAGTGGATATCCGGGTGATGTGGTGATGCACTCATTTTCTCCTTTACAGCCTGCAGGTTAATTCCTGGGCTCTTACTCGTGGCGGCCTCTACATCATCCTTCTCCCACGCTCATGTTCTTGTCTACGGATCTGACTCTGGTTCTTTGCTATGGAAAGGTCATTTAGTTTCCTCTGTTGGCTTCTCTGTTCCTATCTGCTTGGATTGGGTGCCTGGTGCCTGTGCGGTATGGAGGTTTTGGGTCGGGCTAGGTGTCTACGGCTCCATGCCCTTCCCTCTTCTCTTTAGCCTTTATCTTTTTTATATAGCCATGGTCAGCGGCCTACTCCAGTTCTTTATTTTGGTGCCGTCACTTTGTGGGCCTCCTCCCCATCCCTTGCGAGCCTTCTTCTAGATCTACCTCCTTGTTGCAGGATCGTTGTCAGGGTTTGATGCATACCCTTGATGTTTGACATGGTTTCAAATATTTTTAGCCAAGTTATGATATTCATCCGGTGGGTTAGATAGTTCTTGGAATCTCTCTTCACCTTGAGGGGTATGTATGCCACTCAGACCTGGTCCGTCCTATTGTTGGTATTTCTTGTTTGGTTCGCTCGCGCTCAGAAGGGTTTTCTTGGGGGTTAGTTCCCTACAGTATGCGGTCTTCTTCTCTATTTTTTTGGTATGTTCAGGGTTTCATGTATACACATATCGGTGCATTTGGTGTGTGGCTTCTATACCGCTCTAACCTGGTCCGTCCATTTCTATGGTATGTTCAGGGTTTGATGTATACACAGATCAGTGCTTTAGGTGTGTGGTTGCTATAGCGCTTTGACCTGGTCCATCCAGTTTCCGGAGTTTCTTTTTGATTCATTTATCTCGACCGTTTTCTCTTCTAGTGGGGACTTTGATCCTTGGTTGTTCTCTGCTCCATTATTGGATTTTGGTATTTGTCCTTTTGATCTTTGATGCCTTCAGGCTGTACTCTCTCATAAGGTTTTTAGCCTTGTTTTTCTTTGATCATTTTATCCACAGTTGAGAGACGTGCTTAAAATCACCTAGATAATGTAATTTGGTTCTCTTTCGGATGAATAAAATTACGCTTTTTTCGTGGAAAAAAAATAGATAAACTCCTAGTTAGGGAGAATATTATAATTAATACATTTTATGTATCCTTTAAATCTCTTAAGCATGCAAAAAAATATTTTAGTTAAAATGAATTTATATTAATATTATTGTTGATAAAAATTTTAAAAATCAAAATAAAATTATAGATGAGTTTTTATTTTTTATAATATTATATTTCATATTTTATTCAATTTGGTACCATTATATTATTAGTTTATTAAAGTGTATTTTTTTAACATAATTAATAATAAATATCATTTTTTTTTATGAAAGTGTATTTTTTTAACATAATTAATAATAAATATCATTTTTTTTATGAAAATTTTGATCTAGATGATTAATTGCTTTAATCTAAACTTTCTAGATCCAATTATCATTACTTTAGATAAATTTAAAGTTTCGTATAACCAATCAATTCCCACTAGCTCAATCAGTTAAGGTATGGGTTTTGGGTTTCGTTTGCTAGGCAAACCGAGTTCAATACCCTTACAAGAAAGTTCCATATAACCAATGACCTTGTTGAAAAACTTAAATCTTAAATCTTAAATGGTTTAATATTGCTCTTGTTTTGAAGACAATATGGATTGGTCTGAGTGGTAATAGCATGTGGGGAGAAATATTAAGGGCCAAATACTTTTGAAGGAAATCCTTGGTCAATTGGATCAAAAATTATGCTAACAATTATGTTGGTCGTTCCATTGTTTGGTGCGGTTTTGTCAAACATTTTCATTGGATAGGGTAGTTGGTTGCTTGGAAGATCGATAATGGAAGGATGGTTCGTGTTGGGATCGATCCTTCCATTGGAGGGGAAGATATCTACTTACTACTTAATTTGATGGTGCGTTATTTTAACTCCTTAGGAATTCACACCCTGGATCAGTGTTTGGGAAGTCGATATGTTTTGGAGGATCTGTAGTTTGGATTTTGGCACAGACTTTGGGATTAAGTGGTTTCTGGAGCATTTGTTGGGATGCTTATATCGATGGCCTTTGCAGGGAAGGAATTTGTTTGGGCTCTGCAGTTGATAGTATAGTATGGACATGGCATCCATCGGGTTCTGTCTCAGCAAATGCTTTATACTCTATGATTTTTAATCTGATAGATGTTGTTCCATCTCCCTGGTGGTCGGAGAAGATTTGGAATTGGAATCTTCTTGTAAAGTTGAAGTGCTTCCTATGGTTGTGTTTAAATAAAAACATCCTGACTTGGGATAAGTTGAGGAAAAGAGGATGGCAAGGTCCCGTAGTTTGTTGCCTTTGTAAGTCAGATGAAGAATATGTTGAACATTTGTTTGATCATTGTCCTTTTACAAAAAACATTTGGCATATGTTGCAATGTTTATTGAATACATATGTTGTTTGGGGAGGGATATCTTTGGAATTTAATTTAAAAATTTGGGTCAATAGATATAATTATCTGAGGGTTCTTTCGAGATTTACCTACTGGGGGATTTGGTGTTACAAGAACTCCCTCCTATTTAACAACAAGGCTTATTCTTTGGAAATCTTGGTTAACAATATTAAATGCTCTTTCTATGAACATCAAAAATTGCGTAAGTTGAAATCTAAAAGGATTATTTCTGGTCTACTTATGACATATTTTCTTGTCAAAGGATTTTTCGATGGTGCGACCCAACGGGGCTTTTGTGGAGCAGGTTTTGTTTTACAGCTGAACCATTTCAGTTGTTTCAGAGGATGGATGGTTGGAGGTGTGGGCACGAATACAAAAGCGAAGACGTTGGGCTTGTGGACTTCGTTGACTTTGGCTTTAAAGTTGGGTATGGGTTGTCTTAAGGTATTTGGAGATTCTCATGTGGTCATTAATTGGATATTGGGCAAAGGGGAAATCAAAAGTATTGTTAATCAACAGTGGGGTCAAAGAATCTTGGATTGTGTCGTTGCCTTCGACAGAATTGGGTTTTCACATATATACAGGGAACTAAACATTGAAGCGGACGAGATGTCAAAGAGGGCTCTTACAAGTTCTCCAGGGATCTGCTATTATGAAGAACTAAGAAATGGTGAAGTGGTCTCTAGAGATCATATAGATCTTTTTTAGATAATCTTATTCTGTTAATTGTGTTTTAATGAAGTTTTGTGACCTACTAACAAGCAATATTTTTCAGAAGAGAAGTTTTTGACACTTGTATAGAATATATGTTTCCATGGTGGAAAAGGTCACGATCTTTGTTTTTGTATAGTTTAATTATAAAGTATATGGTTGGGATGGATAACCTTTTTTAAACCTAAAGCATAGTATTTTACTATATTAGACATTTACTTTTATCTTTGATTCTTAATGAAATAACAGGATAATAAAAAAAATTTGAAAAAAAAAAAAAAAAAATTCAACCAAATACTTGTACTTTTACATATTAAATATGATTAATTTAATATTAAAATATAATTTAAATAAAAAATTCAAACCTATTAAATGATTGAGACCATTAAATGATTTATTATGTCTATGGTATATAATTAACCAGAAGAATTTATTTTGCAGGAATTTGACCATCATGCGTGTTCAGGAACTGGAAAGATAATGATATTATCCGTGTAATTGGACCAGAATTAAGTGCGATAACGATGTTTCATAGTGGACTAAGTATTGAGATACTTATTAATTTTGAGTACAGATGAAAATATGAGATTTTTTTTTTAATAATTTTTATTTTTCACATTTACGGGATCACAGCTAGATATGAAAGCCACAAAAGAAAGTTAATTTATGAATTGAAAAGAGAAATGAAAAGACAGAAAGGAAGTGTTTGTAATCACTGATATTAGCTGGCGAGCACTCTTACTTCAGTGGAGAGTATGATCGTAACTTTCAGAATCTTTTCATGGTCTTGGTCTGGAAGATTGGCAGTTTATTTATACAACTATATTGAATTTTCATTTGGAAAAAAAAAAGAGAATATCATATAGAAATATATAATTTTTTCAAACATTTATATTTTTAAATTAATTTTAATCTTTTAATAAATGCTTTTCCAACTCCATAAAAATGGTCTATCAACTATAATTACCAATCAAATTGGCTGTGATGGTTGTACAGAATGGAGAACTGAAAAGACAGAAAGGAAGTTAATTTGTGAACTATTACTGAGTACAAGTTAAAAATAAATATATTTGAATCCATTACTGAGAGCACAAGTTAAAATAAATATAATATAACAAAAATTAAAATGAAATTATTTTTAATAATAGTAGTTAATATAATAAAAATAAAATTATTTTGATAAATAGTATTTTTTTTTTTAAATATAAATATAAATAAAAATTAAATATGTTTTATCTTTTTAAATAATTATTTTATCTTATAATTAATCACTTTACCTAATTAAAAAACAAAAACAAGGTGAAATGCATTTTAGTCAGTATCCGTGTTTTCATAGAAATAAATATACACTTTTACCCTTTACCTTATAGAGTAATACATTTTTAAGTTGTAAAAGATCTATAACATGATTAGTTTTTCAATTTTTAAAATGATAATTTATTTATTTTTAAGTGACATTTATCCAAATAGTCTCAAACATAAGACCTTACAATTTAACCTAGTATCCATTAAAAAAAACCTATACATAATATATTTAAATATGTATTAAAATTAAATATATTTGAAGGTTAGATAGATGTGGATGTTGTAGACAAATGGTTAAACCTCTTAGAAGGGTATTTTTATGTCCATAACTTTTTCGATAGAGAAAATATTGCATTTGTGCTTCTTAAGGTCGTCCCCCATGTCAAAGATTGGTGGGAAACTTTCTGTGAGAAAAAGGCAACAGAGGAATCTCCATTATTTGCAGTCGCACCCACTTGGGGTTCTTTAAAGGACACTATTAAGGAACAATACTACCATGTTGGAAGTTATGATGACTTATGTACAAGATGGACCACATTGCGGCAAGAAAGGGACCAAACAGTGTCAGAGTTCACCAATGTCTTCCATACCTTGTGCACCAAGCTGGGTATCAAAGACTCTGAGTGACATCTGGTGCTCAAGTGTCGCAACAGTATACATAGATAAATCTAGACATAAATGGCGTTTATGGACATCACGTCCTTGGGCACGACCTATCGATATGATGTCAAAATCAAGCAGAAGCTTAAACAAAAGACACGACAGTTTGGGGCTGCGAACCCCTCACAATCGAAGCAGGGAAAAGGCAACCCCAACCTGCAGAACAAAGGACAAAGCAAGGATGGAAAACCTCAGGACAACTATTCTAATCAATAAACAAAGAAGGACAATGGGAAGACAAAAAAAGACACTAGGAAGTGTTGTGAGTTCCATAAGAGCCCCTGGCATAATACCGTTGAATGTCGCTCAAAGCAGTCATTGGTGGCCGAGGTGAAATCCTCTAAATCAAATGTGGGCTCCGACTCTGAGTCAAAACTAGAAAAAGGGAGACAAATCATTGACACAGAACCCAGTGCCACTGTTGCCACCACCAAGATCCAACCCGATGAACTTGATGAACCAGAGGAAGGTGAGTACCTCTTTCATTCACATATGTGGGTGAAGGGTACTCTGTTGCACTTCATCATGTTGATAGCAGTATCCAGAAAAACCTCATCTCAATGGAGGTCATCAAGCGGTTGGCTCTGCCGACAAAACTGCATCCACATCCGTACACCATCGGATGGCTTCGCCAAGGGAGTGATCTCCACATCGGCCAACAATGTTTCCTGCCCTATGGAATCAAGCCCTTCAAAGATGAGGTATTGTGTGATGTCACCCCCCTTGAAGTTTGTGATGTTCTTTTGGGCCAACCTTATTGATTGAAACGTCCTGTTGTATTTGAGTCTAGGCCTCGTAGTGTTATTATTACTTTGGACAGGAAATTGTATAGCATACCCGAGGTAGTCCCACCTACTACCATTTCCTTAATCTCTTCCAAGCAATGCAGGAAGGTCATCTCTCAGACCAGAAAGTTTTTCTTGGTGGTTTTTTGCATCCGTTTTTGTGAATTTTTTCGACACATGGTTTTCGCCAATGGTTTTCTATTTTTGGTTAAGGAATTAAGGTTGTTGACTAATCTGGGTTATTGGATTAGGGTTTTGGATGCTAAATGATACTATATGTATATTGTATTGTAAACAATGTATGATGAGATGAATATAGAAGATGTTGGTTTTCCGGGTTTGGGTTTCAAGGGGAAATTGTTTTGTGTAATGTCTATTTGCCATTGTATCTTTTATGTTATTTTATTGAAAATATATTTGTAGTAAATAATTATACAAGTTTAAAATCTACAAGTTCTCTCATTACCTGACCTGGAACAACCTTTTGAGGTTCATACAGATGCCTCAGACTATGTTGTAGGTCAGTCCTCACTCAACACGAACATCTCTTGGCCTATCATAGTGAATCACTATCAGATATTGTTTATAAGTACCCCACTTACGACAAAGAAATGTACTCCATTGTACAAACCTTCCGCTAGTGGAGGAATTACATTCTCAGGAAGGAGATACTCATCCACACTTATCATAAGTTGTTGCAGTTCATGCAAACACAAGGAAAATTGTAGAATGACCACCATATTAATTGGTCCACATACCAGCAACAGTTCCATCTCAACATCAAGTATAAGACAGGGAGCACCAACCACTCCGTTGATTGCCTCAGTCGACCTCCAGTTGCAGCACTAACCATGGTGCTACACTCTTACGGACATGAGACCTCTAGATGGCCCCAAATCTACAAGGGATATCCTGACTTCACCACTACCTACCATATGCTGGGAACAAACACAATTGTCATTGATTTCCATATTCAGGACGGGTTGTTGTGCCATATGGTCCATCTATGCATCACATCAAGTGAGCGAATGAAGCTGATTTTGGAAGCTCACTACAGTCGGGTGGCATGACACTTCAGCGTAGAAAAGACAGTGGCAGTGCTGCAACAACATTTCTATTGGTCGAAACTTCGACATGATGTCAAAAAGTATATTAGATCTTGCATGGCCTGCGCCATTACCAAACTGGCCATTAAGAAACAAGGCATGTACACCCCTCTTCAAACTCATGAAAGGCCCTCGGAATCCATCTCTATGGACTACATGTCGGGCCTTCCTTCAACCAAACAGGGAAATGACTATGTTTTTGTGGTGGTTGATCGATTTTCCAAGATGGCGATCCTAGTCACCTATAAGAAGAACATCACAACGGAGGCCACTGCCAAGCTCTTCTTCAAACGAGTGTGGGTACATTTTGGGATACCATAAACCATCATTTAAGATCAAGACAGTCAGTTCCTTAGCACATTCTGGTCGAGCCTCTGGTCATGGTTGGACACCAAGCTCACAAAATCCACTGCCTTCCATCCCCAAACAGATGGTCAAACCAAGGTCATCAACAGGATGATTGTGCATATCTTGCGCATGTACAATTCCAAGCATCCACACACATGGGATGAGATTCTTCCCTATGTTCAGTATAGTTACAACATATCCATACACAGCTCAACCGACCACAACCTCTTTTAGGTGGGGTTGGGATTTCAACCATTGGGTCCCATGGATGTTGCACTACCCCTTGCGTCGACACACGCAAAATCATCCCATGCTCAAACCAAAGCTGACAAATCCACCCAGTTCATTGAACGAATCTAGCACATCCGCCAACAAGTTCAGGATATTTTGCAGAATTCGAATGTCAAGTACAAGCAACGCCATGATCAACATCGGGTGCCACACAAGTTTCAAGAGGGAGATAAAGTTTGGTTGCACTTGCATAAAGAACGCCTTACATGACCCCATCAGAAGCTCCGTCCACTCTGCTATGGAAGTTACACCATCACCAAGGTTGTGGGTGACAAGGCTTTCGAGCTCAACATTCCCCCCTTCCTTGGCTTGCATCCAGTGTTTAATGTGGACCTCCTTCATCCATACTTTCCACCATTATTGGACACGTTAGAGATAGCAGAACAATTGACATTGACAGAGCTCAACATTGATTGCATGGAACATGCATCCACTGATCATATTGTGGACACACATTTCAAGGGCCTCGCCAGCAAAAGCTTCAAATTTATCATGTTGTCAAAGCAAGGCAGCTCCTATGCTAAGGCAAGTGGCTCACCTGGGGCCAAATTCAGCATAAATTTCCTCATCTAATAGGGGAACTCAACGCAATGGAGACCATTGATTCCTAAGGGGGGAGGATTGATCCAAGTGGATATCGGTGGCCACCCACCTATTTCAGCTGTCTCACATATAGTTTCATCTTGGCAGTTTGTTTCTAGCTTTTTGGGTCCTAAACTTTCGGGGTCGTTTTGAGGCCCTAATTAACGTTTTTTGGGCTTGCCATAGTCACACTTTTGCAGGAATTAGAGTGTGATGGCAACATGTGTAGTCCTCAGATATACCTTTCCAAGGGGATATCGTGCGCCTAAAATGAAGATCATATGCAAAAGTTACGACCCCAGGAAGTTGATGTACCAACTTACCCCATTGAGGCCCACATGACTTTTGGCGCTTCATCTCCTAGGGTTAGGTTTTTGGATGTATATGGTTTTATGAATAATTCTTGATGCTAAAAAGGCACGGGGGCCTCATTGTAATTTTCTCATGCGAATGCGCGTAGTTGCCACATCTCTTCTTAGAGATTAACTACCACCATTCGAGCAAGATTGTTTCATTCTGTATTTTACAGTCTCAACAGTTTTCTTTATTGAATAGAAGTTAAGTTTCATTGTATCTCTATTATTGTTCACTATATCTCTATGTTAATGTTATAGATTTGTGTTTCATTTCGTTCTGCTCATAAATACGGATCAAAGACAAAGCAAATTCCCAGGAACTCATGCTAACTTGGGTCTACTGGCCTACGCTATTAACATTCAAGAGATAACTGCAAGGGGACTTACCAAAATCAACCAATGCATAACCATGTTGTGGCCTGCACCAGAAATCTAGGACCTAAGGAAATTCAATAGTCCCTATGAATACAAAAATCAACATACACACACAGAGCATGCACTCATTTCATCTCATACTTCATAGTGAGAAGAATCTAGTAAGGGAATTCATTTTCATGCAGAGAACACAGACCATACATTCATTTCAATTCTTTTAGATTTGTTCATAATTCTATACAATTTTATGAACTTCAAAAGCATAGTAACCCTTACAGTTTTGAACAAGAATATAACCATACAAGGTATGACAAGTACTCATTTGTGAATATTGATGTCCAGACCAACTAATTGAAGGGAAAGGATTTTCCACCCAACTATAGGGTCAAATGCACTAGTCCTCTCTACAATCTGGCCATCCCTATGCCAAGCCATGATACCACTAGAGGAACATTCAATCTCTTAGAGAAATTGACAGTGTGAAGGCCTCTCTCATTCACAACAACCACTGGCATAAACGTTTTTTCCTACCAAACCCGGGGCTTCCACAAATCTCTTCGATGCCTTCCCAACTAACCTCTATTGAACCAAGGATTCTATTCACTACTTATGTAGTTTCTCAGCTCCCTCCCTTATTAGTGTCACTTTCTTTCCCAACAAGCATCAATTTTTCTTCCCTCTATGCACAAGTTGGGTTTTTGTTTTCTTCTTCCTAGGTTTCACAATTCTCTTGCCATGTCTCCCTCTCTACTATGCTCATGCCTTCTTCTTAAGCTCATGCATTCTATAGCATTCTTCCACTCTCTTATTCAGCTTCAATTATCTTTTCTTTGTGTCCTCTTTTCCAAAACCTCCCCTATCTCAATATCTTGTATACTTTTCTCATGCCCCCCCCCACCCCCCCCATCCTATGCGTCTCTGCTTACTTTTTCCCCAAGAAGGTTCTCGACCAACCCTTTTTCTTCCTTCTGTCAGAAAAAAACTCGTGGGTCAATCATGGGGGACTGAGATGGGATATTTTTTTATACCCTCGGTTGGAAGTTTTATGTTTTCCTAGCAAGTCTTCCATGCTTCCATTCATTGTGGGTGGTTGGTTTTTCAAATACCAAACTCCTTCATTAACTGATTTTTCTTTGAATTAACGAAAGAGGGGATAACTAATTATTCCCAAAATAAATAATTTCAGTAAGGAGCCTTGAGGTTCTTGAGCATAATAAACCCTGAGTCCCTTCTAGGCCCCATCATTATTCCCTCTTGTGGTATCATGGCCAATACTAGTGCTCCACCCTTCAGTCAGTTGGTTTGGATTTTCTCTTATTAAACAATAACACATTTACAATGTTCATATGTCATACTATGACATTAATATCTCCATGTTGAGATAAAATCATAGCTAAAGATGATTTATTACAATTTAATAAAGGGATTAAAATGGGGTTGTTACGATCCCCTCCCCCTTATAGGAACACAATCCTTGGTTTTCTCCTTTGTCTCAACAACAATTTCCATGTCATCATCCTTCAACTGCATCAGTAGTGTCCTTCTCTTCACAATTTGGTCCATTTTCAAACTTATGGCATTTCAACACTATGCCTACAACAATTATCAAACATGCATATTAAAACTAATTTCATGCAAAAGTATTCTATTGTTGCTCATAAGTATGGATAAACCATACTTTTCAACACAATACTTATCTATGCAATCATGGGTCCACATCCATATGGTTGCCACGATTAGACTTAGGCTCACTATTTTCCTTTGACATACCCAATACATACATGATCCCAGTATCACATAACATGAATTATTCAAGTCTCCTCTCCCTTGCATTCACTCAACTTCTAGGCTCAGGTATCCCCTTCTTTGCTACATAGTCCCTTAGGCAATCCATCTTGTATGTCAAGGCTTCCTCACACAAGAAGAGTACAAAGACTTATAGAGTCTTACAACCAAGGCATCCTTGTGGCTTTCAAAACACCGCATAGCATATTGTAATGGAAATCATGGCATATCATAGGGTTATGGTGTCACACCAATAGTCTATTTCCCATGCTTTCCATCTTAGTAGCCATCATCTATCTTTTCAGGACATATCTATCATCTCACTTGTATCGCACACATACATTAATCTATGAGACACTATCATCAATTTCAATTAGAAATATTTCAAATTTGCCTCCCACAGATTTCGAACTCCACTTATCAATTTCCAGAAATGTTCCATATAGGAACTCAGATCCCACAAGTATGAAGTCTCCTCCTTGTAATAGTTTGTCTTTTATATCTACAAGCCTGGGTCTACCTTATGGACTTACACTGTTTCCATATCCAATACCATCCATCATGCAATTTCCCAACCTTCATTCAACCAAAAAGATTGTTAGTATTCCGTGCACATTATACTTCATTACATACTTACAATGGCTCACACATGATTTTAAATTGCACATATTAGCAATTAAATCACTCTTCTCCCTTAATCACATCCAATGGAGAGAAATTGTCACTCCTTACATATGCATTATCTAGCATACCAAGCTTTTCATAACACAATCAATCATTATAAGGAATTTATCCAATGTGCCAATGCCCATGACTACATCTACACAATGCATCCTTGCATTGATTTAAGAACACCATACATCTATGTTAAGCATTCCACCATGGTGAATTAGAATCTTAGTTTCTCATCTCACAATATGGCTAGCTTCACTGGCATTTATAGCCACAACAAGGGTATGTCTCTTATCTTGAGCTGATTAAAAGCTCAAAGTCAACATAACAAAATTATGAAATTAAAATTTCACTTCATTACATTCATGCATTCATCCTTTACTGGTAGCCAAGGTGTTAATCACTCATGGCTACTTCAATTACTTCATTTTATTATTTCCACAATTCTCTTGGGATACTGGAAGGTTTCCTTCCATAGTGGGAAATCCTACACATGCCCTTTTCATACATAATGCATCCCCTCAATGCATTTAACGAATGTACTACTTACGAGTACAATTACTCATTTACCCATGGCTGGACAATTCAAACATGGCGTAATTGTCCATGAATTCATTGTAAAGATTTTCAATCTATCTTTTCCTACTAGATGTTTCTTCCTCTATCATACCCTACTTGGGTATCAATGACATATATGCATTCAATCATAATTGTATACATATTAGTTTCCTCATTCTTAGGGAAATATATAAAAATATATATCAGCAAGAGAGGGTTCAAAGAGTTCTCCCTTCCAATTTCCTTTGTTCAATTTGGAATTCTCGGCATGGTTGAGTTCTTTCCATGACCCTCTTGCCATCCCGTTCTATTTGGTTTTGGCTACTCCATTTCCTTGGGTAGTTCCATTCAAATTCATATTGACCTTTCCTTATTAAAAGAATCATCCTTCCCTGAATGCAACAACACCCTAACACATCAAGGTTAGCTCATGGATTAATTATAAACAAGTGCATTTTTCACATTGACCATATAAAATTCAAAATTATTAATATTTTTATTAATCATATGCATATGTTTTAAAATGTAATCCAAAATTATTATACTTATAGGCTTATGTAGTCCATAGCTAATTTCTAGCAGTTATTAATTTGCATGGCCATATCCTCCTAATAGAGTCTTTCTATAGTCCATCCATATGGAATTACTTCTGCATGCAACTATCTTGTTGCATATCGATCAACTCTTGAAATAATCTCATTTCCACGAGTCAATATAAACTTTGTCATTTCAATGATTTACCCAACATTTTCATGAAGAACATAAGCATGCATTCTTATTTTTCATCTAAGCCACATATCCACACGTGTACATATACTCTATCAGCTTGCTTTCACAATGTGAAGAGGCTTTTTGTGATGCAGTCAACAAAATGAGAAAGTGATTTTGGGAATGGAAGGTGACGAGGACAATTATTGAGTATGCTCAAACGAAAAATAAGAGAAGGGGAGAGGTAAAAGGGATTGAACGTGCCAAAAGTTTCAAAGGTGTGTGGCCCACATGCACACATCAAGAGGCCACAAATGACACTATGTTATCAGAAATGAGTTGATTAATTTAGAATAAAACAATCTCCTTAAATGTAATGTTGCACTATTAGATTAGATTTATAACATTTAATAAATATTAGCATAATTATGTGTTATTAGTTTGGAAAAGTGAAAAATACCCCATATGGTTATATATCAACCACTTTTACTAATGTGATTATACTAGTCATATTATAATAAAAATTGGAATCACTTCACTATTAAATATGAGTCAAACCAAATCTAGTATATCTTCACTCTCAACCCATGAGGGTTTGAGCTCCATGAAGGTTTAAGCTCTACGAGGTGTTGTGTATGGTACAAAATATAGAATCTATATTATATCGTGAAACACAAAGATTTTATGGTGTTTTCAGTCTTAATTTTTTTTTTAATAAATATCTTATTATATATTAATTTTGTATTTATTAATATTATATATTAGTTTTATATTTATTAAATTGCTTAATTATTATTAAAAGAAAAATATTAAATAGATAAATAAAAGTATTTTTAATTATTATTATTTTAAATGTATTATATAAATTAAATTAATGAAAACTTGATTTTTTTTAATCTTTTTCATATTTACTATAATTTATTTTTAACCAATACAAATTATAAATAAATATATAACTTTTTAACTTAATTTTTAAAATACATTTAATTTTTATTTTACAATTAAACTCATTTATATTAATAAAATGTTTCTTTCTTGAAAATGTTTTAAAATAATAGTTCTATATAATTCAAAGTTAAAATTTTAATTTAATCCTTATGTGATGAGATATACAATATTCTTATAAATTTAATTAACATAACAAAGATAAGGGTTATTGTTGAGTTAAAATTAGGAAATGAGAATGTATACAAAGTTGTGTTTGGTTAGATAAGTAACCAATTTAAATTGATATAACAATCAAAGTTACATTTAAATCAAAATGAATATAAAAGAATTTGGCACAAATAGTCTATTTAAATGAAAACTTAGAAAATAGAAAAATAAACAAAATTGTATTTGGATGAAAATCAAAGAAACATGATCAACAAAATGGTTCTATAAATTAAATCTAAATCATAAGGGATTAAGTCTCACAAAAACACTTGAATTTTTCTATGTTCACTGGTTCAATGCATCTAAAACATTATGCAAGGTGTCGACTTTCTTTGTATTACCTTTCCATCCTCTACCATGTCCCTAATGAAATGGTATTGAATATCTCTATGCTTTGGCTTTGCATGAAAGGTTGGGTTCTTAGCTAGACAAATAACATTGCTACTCTCACATTGAATTGTAATATATTTTTGACTTAGCCCTACTTCTTAACATACTTTCATAAGCCAAATGGCCTCCTTATAGGCATGAGCGGCTTACATATACGTTTCCTCTGTAGTGGACAAAGAGACTACAACTTATCACTTGCTCATCCAACTCACTGCTCCACCAACAACTGAAACATGTATCCACTCTTCAATCTCTTTCTATCTACATCCCTTGCACATTTAGAATCAACATAACCCTATATATCCATTGAGTGTGGATCCCTAAAACATCATTATGATAGCAAATGGAATATTTAGAATTGCCTTGAAAATATTTGAACTCCCTCTTTGTTGCAACCCAATGTTCATGTTCGGATTAGCCATGATTCGACTCAAGACTCTCACTACTTGGGGAATGTCTAGTCTAATATAGACCACAGTGTACATCATACTATTGATTACACTAACATAAGGAATAGAAACCATATCCTCCATCTTTGCAAGTATTGTAGGATACTGCTCAACTAAAAGCTTAATTCCTACATAAATTGGAACATTCAATGGTTTGTAATCTACCATACAAAAATGGTGTAGCATAGAATTTACATACTTACTATGTCTCAACCAAAGCCTTTTATTTGTTATATTTCTCCTTATCTTCATTCCTAAGATATATTTGTAGCCCCCAAGTCATTCATATAAAATTGTGTTGACATATGAGACTTCAAATCATAAATCACATCTTTACTATTACTAAAAAATAACATAGCCTCTGCATATAGAGTGATAACAAGGAAATTACCACCATCATGTTTGTAATACATACATTGATCTAATTTGGATCTCGGAAACCCTAAACCCAACACAAATGAATCAAATTTTTGGTATCACATTCTAGAAGACTATTTGAGACCATATAAAGCCTTTTTAAAGTTTGCAAACCAATGACTCTTTACCTTTTTCAACATAGTGCTCTAATTGTGTCATATAGATCTTCTCCTTCAAGTCACCATGCATGAATACAATTTTCATATCCACTTGTTCTATCTATAAATCAAAGGCATGAATGAGAAGAACCTAATAGATGTTAACTTAGCAACTGAGTAAAATATCTCACCAAATTTTATCCCCTCAACTTGGGAATATCCTTTTTGCAACGAACGTGATTTTCAACATGAGGTAACTCAAGACTCATAAGTGCCAATTGGGGAATCCACTCCTTTCTCAGGGGATATAGTAGAAGAAATGAATACAAAACTTTCCTCCACCAGAGAGTTCATGGTAGCTAAAGCCCTTTAGGTGAAACAAAAAAACATTTTGGAACTAATACACTAATACTTCTTATCCTTCTAACTCACAATTAATCAATATGACTCCTCCTTTATAAAAATTGAAAGAAATTAAAAGAAAGAGAAAAAAGGAAAATATCATGAATTATTTTATAAAGAGTAAGAAATATACATTATTAATGTAATTTTAATCTTGTAAATGAAATATGCATATATACTTACTTGCATACACTTACTTTTTTATTTATATTATGTTTTAAAAAATTATTTGATAAGGAAAAAAAAACAAAACANAAAAAAAAAAAAAAAAACAACAACAACATTATTAATGTTATTTTAATCTCTTAAATCCAATATGCATGTATACTCGCTTGCACGTATACTTACTTTTATTTGTATACTAAAAAAATTGTGATTTCAGTTTGCATATACTTACTTTTATTTGTATACTAAAAAAATTGTGATTTCAGTTTGCATATACTTACTTTTATTTGTATTGTGCTTTAAAGGAATTATTTTATAAAGAGAAAAAAAAATAAACATTATTAATGTTATTTTAATCTCTTAAATCCAATATGCATGTATACTTGCTTGCACATATACTTACTTTTATTCGTATACCTAAAAAAATTGTGATTTCAGTTTGCAATGGAGTAATAATTATTTTATTTTTTTTTGGAAAAAAAGAAAATAATTATTACTCCATTGCAAAGTGAAATCAGATTGATAATTATTTTTGAAAAAGAAAAAAAAAATTGATAATTATTTTTTCTCATAGCTGAAATGACTGTAGCTGAAAAGACAAAAAGTTACAGCGCCGTAACTGGAGCGGAGATGTAAGATTGCAGGAACAGTTTGACATATGGTAGTCGTTTGCTCCTTCATTCAATCAGTGATGTTATAACCTCGCCGGTATCATTTTCTGTTAGTTGCCTCCTGAAGATCAAGATGAGTTCACACGCAAGTGCAAGTTCGCATCTAGAGGATTATCAACCCAAACCCGATGAAACGGCGAAAGCAGTGATGTTATCTTCATTGGCTTACTTACAAAATCAACTGGCAATGGCAGATGTTGAAACTCGATACTCTGGTATGGGTTTTGAAAGGATACTAATGGCCGAACATTTTATAGTGGGTTTTGATCCCAATAACACGACGTTGTATGTTGCATTCGGGAGGCGTTTATCGATTCAAAGTGAATCCATTGAGAGCTCCGAGGAAGCAGCGAAGTATGTGGAGGAACTGCTTCAGTCTGAGCTTTTCGAGATAATAACATCTGAACTACCAAGTATGTCACATTTTCAACGTCACAATGCAAATAGGATAATATTTTCAGGCCATGGCTTGGCTGGGGCATTAGCCCATTTGTTTCTCCTCTGCTACATGATAAAAACTGGGGAAGAGAACAAAGAACACATTTCTATTGGGTTTGGCTCCCCTTGTTTCTGTGACTATGCTTCCAAGTGGTTTTGTGAGAAAACAATGGAACTGGATAGGCGAATGTTTACATTTGTGAATGCTACTGATCCTGTGCCTTTGATGCTTGAGGGTAAAAAATTGACTTGGATTCCGGAGTCAATAGAAAGAAGGAGGGTCCAGCGTACGCGTCCCTGCTCCGAAAGATTGAACATATGGTTGAACTCAGCGAATTCGGATAAAAGAAGAGAAATTATGAGTTACAGTGAGAAAATGCACAGTATGCCTCGCTATGTATCGGTTGGGATGTACTATGACGAAAGGGGATCAACTCTCAGAGGTAGCAGATCGCCCTTACCGAATATATTCCCAGAATCTGTTCGCATAAATTTTGACAGATTTACGTCATTTATTCAACAAGTATTTCGTGATATTTTCAGAAATCAGGCATTCCAAGTAGATTCTTGGCAATGCCACAGAGCTGAATCCTATGTTGAAAAGTTTGGTTTTAATGCAAACAGAGAAGGATTACCGAGTAAGATTGATGTAGCGCCTAATCCTTGTATAGATGCCTGCACTTTGAGTATTTATAAGGGTGAAACAAGCTATGAAGGAGTCATAACCATCAGTGGGGGTAATTTGTCCGACGATTGCCCTGAGAATCCAATTGTAGAGCCAAATGTAGGACATGAGTGGAAGGTTGAAGATAGAAGTGAAGGTAGCGTCCTTTTAAAAGGTATTTTAACTGAAATCGAAGCTGATGCGATATACATCTGGAAGAAAGATGAAATTGTTGAGCAAGGAAACCTTTCTCTAAAATTAAGGACATGCTTCGGCTCTACACACAAAGATGTCCATGTTGAAGATTCGTGGAAGGATGGCTACGTTGCGTCTGCTTTGGCCCGAGTCATGGGAAAGTTGTTGTTAATGCAGCAGTCGGAGGTTCTGAGCACAAGTGATAGGTACAAGGAGGCTTTCAAAACTCTTGAAAGGGGTTTTCCTGACACTCTGGGTCATCTTTCCTATTCTATACCGGAAACAAAGAGAAAACATTTCGACATTATGAAATGTTTATAAACCAGGCCTGTGGAGATTCCATTTCAAGATTCTATTATTACAGAAGCAGACGATGGACAGCATTTCATTGACTCACCCGAACGGGTAAACATAAAATGTGGTCTATATCTTTCTACCTCCCTTTCCTCTCATCCAGAGTTATCTTCTGTGATCCCTGATTATGCAAAGTTTTGCCATGGAAGCTACTTCTCTATTTCTGACGGAAGAATCAGAATACTAAATTACAGGGATATTGTGAGAACTATTTATTGTCTTCTCAGTGGCACTGAATTACAGGATGACCAGTCGGATGTTTATTATTACGAGACAGAACTTTACAAAAGTCAAGGAGGAGGACAGGCGGTGAAGAGAAGGCAATCTCTACCAGAGGTGCTTCAAGCAGACATAGAGGAAAGATCAGGCAAGATGTTTAAAATAATAACAGCATGCAAATCATTGGAAAGCTTGAGATTTGCCACTTTTATAGGTCCCGAAAATGCTGGTAAGACTACACTTATCAATTCAATATTAGGCGAAAACGTTGGAGATGTAGGATTCACTACACACACCAGGGCAGCCACTCCTTACAGGTTCACAAATGATATATTTTTAGTTGATTTTCCTGGCACCGATGGGGGTGGAGACAGGGCACATCTGTCCACGATATGGGAAGAATATGAAAAAGTGGCAAACTTGTGCGTGATTGTGCTTAATTTTGGGGGAGATACTTCTCGAGCAGGGCAAGTATTTCCTAGGATTGCTCGTTCCCAAATGTGGGGCGGTGATATAGTGCTGGTTATTAACAGGGTGGATTCAGTCCTGAACGGCTCCAGGAATTCTCCTGTATGGGCTGAGTACAGCCCGGAGAAAGTAAAGCAACTTAAAATATCAATAGCAAAAAACTCTGGGTTGCCCGCAGAACGAGTGTTCTTCTCTGTCTTAAGAACGAATGAAGAGCTGGAAGAAACCACATGCCAACTTCTGAGAGAGCGATCCATCCTGTTGAAGGACGAGATCACAAGCACGGTAAGAGAGCTGATCGGTGTTACATTGGAAACTTCGATAATTTCATAAACTTTACCTCCCTATCAAAGTCGATACTCGAGACTTTGTTACTGCTGTGGTTCCTAGGGTTTTTTTACAAGATTCTCATAAATTTTCTTCGAGACTTTGCAATTTATTTGAATAGCTTTATTTTGTCAAGGTTTTTTCATAATGGCTCTGCAATTTATTTGAATAGCGATGTTTTCATAAAGGCTCTGCAATTGATTTGAATGGCTATGTTTTGTTAATGTATGAGGAAGTTTATGGAGGTTTCCCTATAATTCTATTCTATCATGTTACCAGCTCTAACTCAACGTGCCTGATGGATATTCGCTGATGGCCGACAATTCCATCATTTCATGAACCTAGAAATTTTGTTTGTTTTTGGCAATAACATTGAGGGGTTTGGGATTTCTGTTGTGTGTGATTGAAGATATTACATCCTCATGGGAAAGGGTGGACTATACGCAGAGAACACAATGTGCTAAGAATGATAAAATATGGTATGATGTGCTAAGAATAGTAAACTCTGGTAGGCATTGTGAGAATTAGATGAGGTATCTATACCTTAAGCAGTTAGTGTGCATTGTAAACGATTCGATCAGTTCCGTTAAGATTCTCCTATACAGAAAAAAATACTACTTCTGCAAACAAAAGCAACTATAATGTAAATGAGAAGGGCATGCATATGTTCATACTCACCCGATATCTTACATTTTACTCTTTTCTGATCCAATCCTCTTGTCTGTTTGATGGAGTTTTTTTATCTACAATTTAGAGTGTCTAGACAACATTTTATGCCATAAAGAAACCGTTACAAACTGTCCATCCTTACGGTTTACTTGCTCTCAATTGCAATGTTGCACAGTGAAAAGCCATTAATTTGCCTCTACCATTACTAACTTGTTCAGCTAGACTTCTTTTTGAAGATAAGTTTCATTTTTGTTGGTCACTGTAAGAATATACATTTTTAATTCATCCTAGTTAGACCTGCAAAATGGTTTCAAAGAATTTCTTCGAGCATCACTGAGGCAACAATCAATCCACCGCCATCTGTCCTTTTTATTCACCTAGTTTATATTATTGTGTATCTATTGTCCTTCCGTAGTCCCTACTAAGGCTGTTCTGTGGGATTAAAGAGTATCTTGCTTACTGTTAAAGGGGTTGAATGACGGAAACGGTAGGTAATGTAAGTAGGCGATTATGGCAAAGTAGGCCGGTTGGGTCACAATCTGTTAGTTTTCGTAATTTACTATGGATTTTAGATAATCAGGTTTAGGATACCCACACATTAAGCATTATGCAGTGAGTTAATCATTGGTTTATTGTATGGTGTATCATGTTGATTGGATACACATTATTGGAAACATCAGGCACTATGCAGTGAACTAATTATTGGTGCATCAGGCACTATGCAGTGAACTAATCATTGGTTCACTGCCTACTGCAGCATGTCTGTTGGATACCCACTATTCATCATCTAAAAAATATGATAAAAAGACAATGAGTTAGTCAATGATTGACTCACTGCATAGTGCTTAATGTTTCCCATAAAAACCCTTCTCTCAACTCTGGATCTTATCTTATTGAAAAGCACTACTAAAACATGAACCAAATTAGTTTGTATTACCCTTATGTATCTTGTTGAAAAGCATTGTTAAGGCATGAACCAAACTGGTTTGTATTATCCATGTTACCATTTGCATGGATCCCTGGCCCTCTGTTCACATTTATCAGGATTAAAACCCTTTTGAAACCATCTCATTCGATCGCTGACAGCGGCAATAATATTGCTCCTTCTGAGAATCTTCTATGACAAAATAGAGTCTTTTGACTCTTCCAAAGTGAAGACAGAATTTAAGAAAATACAGGTTAAAAAGGGACCATGGAGGCAGGTCAGGCTTCACACTGTTACGCACCATCCAATACACTCAAGCTTCAAACTCCACCCTTCATGGCTATGCATATAGAGCTGAATACAAAATCTTGCTGAACACTATGTGGAAAGGCTCCATGGGATATTAGAGACTTGGAGTTTGGTATATCAAATTAAATTTCAGGGTATACGGGAATGAGAATTGAATGTTTTTTTTCTCTGGAAAAATCAGTTGTTTAGCTATTCAATTGAATCAAAGGTAACTTTCCAATTCATATAGACTGTAAGTTATTACAATATACTCATTATGAACTTAACATGTTATTTATGAGAATTGAACTCTGGTGGGGAATAAGGATAGAATGTTGATTGAAAAAAAAAATGTGAATTGAATGCTTGTTGAGTATGAGCAATTATTTTTTATCACTTTACATTCTAAATCAATTTTTTCAACAACTATTTCCACAATCGAATCTAAAATATCTTTAAATTAGATTATATATATCTCAACATAAAAAATATTAAATACTTTGCTGGCAAATATATTTTGTTTACCAAAAAAAACTTTTCACCTTTTATTTTTTGTCATTACTATTTAACAAACATTAAACACCCTGCTATGCATTGAGTACTGCTTGAAAATGTCCTTTGATTTGAATTGAATTGCTTCAAATCTGACTCTACATACCCTCACTGTACATACCCTGACGCAGCATTCAATGTTGCTAAGGATGGATATTGATAGCCATTACTAATCAGTGGAATAATAATAAGTTTGAATATTCTTTATTAAATGCTAAAGTGTGGCTAATTTATTTTGAGCTAATATAATCTAATTAGTTGTTTTTATTTGATATGTGTATGGAATTTGAACATTTTTATCAAATGCATTTCTGCTGATGCTGAAATTTCCTAAACTACGTGTAAAACACCGACTGGTTAATATTAGTTTGTAAGATAAATTTGTTGACTTGTCTTCAACGGGAGTCCATTCTACCATATTGATGTTGCACATGTTCACTTGGATTGTTGATTGAGATTTTGTCTTTTATTAAGTGGAGATTATTAGAAGAGGTAATGGAATCCATTTTCATACTTCCATTTTAAAATTCAAAATCTAAGTGTATATTATTTGTTTTATCTTAAAAACTCAAAATCTAAGGATATATTATTTGTTTTATCTTATTAATATTTGTGATTATAAAATTGATCTAAAATGTTTTTTAGAAAAAAATTGAAATTATTTTTTTCTATTAAAAAAAACTTTTTTCCGTTTTTTTCTTATTAAAGAGTTAACTTTTCTAAATCCATAGGGAAGGGGTTTTCGGAAATCTTTTTCTTCTTATTTCATCTATTTAACCAATTAAAATAAAATGTCAGATAATTAATTTCTTTGTATTGTTTAATTTAGTTAAAAGTGTGACTATCCATTAGTTTGCCTTTGATTACAAACATCTTTCTTGAATGCTATTTTTCAAACTTAGGTTATATCTAAGTTTTGAGTTTAAATGACATGTACACAATGCAATTTTTTTCAAACATAGATAACCTAAGTTTGGAGTTTTAATCTTAGATAACTACATCACATATTCATTGAGGTCACTAAATTCATGTAAGTGGAATAAATAGATAACTACATCATATATTCATTGAGGTCACTAAATTCATGTAAGTGGAATAAATACATGTGGAGTGCAATTTTTTTTTATAGTATTTTTTTTAATGATCTTGTAACAAAGTTTTTAATGATCTTGTAACAAAATTTGTAACATAATTTATAGTTATCACCATTCCACTACTCAATTTTTATTAGTCTCCTTTCTTTTCTAGCCCCTTTTTTCCATCTCCAAGTTTCTTATCCCCTAGTATATTTTAAGAGTTTACTCCTATATATATGATTGTGCATACCACTCCTTTTCTGTCTCTTTAACAATAATTTGGACCAAATGCAAATTAGAGTTGGATGCATGCATAGTGAATGGAAATTCAGAGTTTAACCACTCCAATAACATATAAGTGTATACCATGTGAAGTTGATTACTCAACTTTTTCATATGAATGGAATTTTGACCCTTTTAAAGTATTAATTACATTGCAATTGTTTTGATTGTAGATTCATTCTCATGGTAATTATATGTTTTGATTGCAAATTCTTGGACATGCTAATGATATACATTAAAGGTTTGGTCCCATTCTTAGTTATTACATTTTTAGTTTATTAATAATTTCAATAATGGATACTTTTTTCTTTTTTGTCAAAATTGATTTTAGATTAGACGGATATATGTGTGTGTGTGAAAAAATAACAATTACAAAATGAAAAAATTAATAATTACAAAATTTACCCAAAATAGACTAAGTTACCACAAATATTAATAAAGTAGAATACAACTAAAGTTAAATGAAGATTGTATAAAACCAAAATAATGGCAACGGAGTCAAATACCATCCTATTTTAGAGTCTGAGGAAATAATTATATGGTCTTAATCATATGGTTATGAATAAAGCTACATTATCAAATTTATCTAATCGTGTCAAAGAGTTAAAAAATTAATAATAATTTGATAAGGGGATGATTACTTGAGCTTATATTTCTATTTAATCAAAGAATCTCTTCACTATATAGTAATACGTTAACCTTTGTAACAATTAAGTTTATTAATTATGTGTGATGATCTTAGCTTAGATAGCATAAAAAAACCACATGCTCATGAATTTTTAAGTTGTTGGCACTTAAAATTCAGTAATTTTATCTTTATTTTACATAATTATTATATTTTTCATAAATAATTCAACATACAACACTCTAATTTCATAAGCTAATATTAAGCTCAGACCTATATAGGCATTTTTTATTCAACACATTTGATTTCAATTTTATTGACTATTTATTTTATAGAATAAATAATAATTGTTGACAATTTATTTAAGAAAAAAATGTTGTCTTATATTATAATAGAAGGTTGTCATTATTTGTTGGTTTTAGTATAATTTGTATCGCTATTATGAATATATTTTAAGTAATTTTGATAAGTAATGTCACACCACTTCATCTGCAACACTAGTTTTAGGAACATAGGCTAATGCACTTTTGATATTGGTATAAGCATCTTCAAGACTGACATGCAATGTTGTAATTCAAACTTACACATGAATTTAAATCTATGCACCAAAAATTGTTCAGCAGGGACATCTCCATTGTAGTGGCACTTGTTTATATACAAGAGTTAGTTTAAGAGAACAAAGTCTTAAAAGAAATATATATATATATATATATATATATATTCATTGCCAACACTTCGTGAACGAGACAAGTTGAAATTTCAAACAATGAGGATTTATGATTATTTAAATTTTAAAAGTATATTTTATTGCTTAATTGAAATGCCCAAAATATTATAATTTTCTTTAATGATCTTAATATTTTCATTTTTGAAAAATTACCTCTCAATCGACTGAATGAGGAGGAAGATGGAGCGAGAGGAAGGAGCTAGTTAGGGTTTGGTAGAAGTCTCGGGCGATAGGGTTTTGGTTTAGAAGTGTGTAGGGAGGGGATAATGGAGGCAGAGGGTCTGGACGTTGCGGTAGAAGCAATTAATACACATGAAACGAAAAAGTCCTTTAAGGATGGCGTAGACGGAGGGAAAAGCAAGCCGCCAAATGACGTCCTTATGGTAGGGACTAGAGAAAGCAAGAAAAGACCTGACCAAACTGCCAATGAAGCAGGTACAAGAAACAAACCTGAAAAAAAATTAAAGAATGGTTGTATGGCTAAAACAGAGGAGAATCCGAGATGCGAGGTCACCTCACCGTTAGTGGGAGACTATATTCAATACATGAAAGATCATGCAGTCATTGGAAAATTCATGGGGTCTGGCCCTCGGAAAAGGCGTTGCTAGTGTGGATAAAATCGAGATGGAAAGTTAAAGGGGATATAAGCTTAAAACTTGGGTTCAAGGGTTTTTTTACAGCAATTTTCACCTGCTCGGAGGACAAAAACCAAATCTTCAATGAAGGACCGTATTTCTTTAACTCTCGAGGGCTCTGCCTCAAGTACTGGTCGAAGCGTTTTCCCAAAAAAATGAGGACTTCACAGCTTGCTCAGTGTGGATCAAACTTAACTCCCTACCCCAAGAGTTCTGGCACCTAGAAACCCTATAAGGAATAGGAAATACGTTGGGCTCTTTTGTCAAAATCTCGGAAATAAAAAAAGCATCCAAGTACACATCCTATGCAAAAACATTCATCTACATGAATGTGGCAGCAACACTACCTGAGTCAATCACTATATCATCCCAGGATGAAGAATGGGTCCAACCCATAGACTATGAGCATATCTCGTTCAGATGCAGGAAATGCCATGATCATGGGAACCTATTCTGAGACAGCCCCCATAACACAACCCAGAAAAATAACAAAGGCAAGGAGGAGAAGGACACAGAAGGCTTTGTAAAGACTCTAGATAAAATAAAGGTGGGACGCAAAGGAAATAAAAATTCAAGGGAAGGGACCAGAGAACATGACAACAATTTCCAGATCTTAGCAAAAAAATAATATATGGATGAAACACAGGAAGAAAAGAAACAAGGGACAAAGAAATAATAACCCAAATAGGAAAACACAGAGACCAAGCAGGAGGAAATAAAAAACGCAAAAAAACAAAGTCAAGCTCGGAAAACTTAGGAAAGGAGATGGGAGAAATCCAGATGCAAGACTTGGAGGCTTCAGAAGAATCCCTGTAAGAAAGAGAAAAGGAGGATCACATCCAGGCATTAGAATTAGAAGATATGGAAGTGGACATCTAGGCACTGATCGCGGTCTATGGGGAAAAGGAGATTAACAGTATGTAGGTGGGACAACTCCGTCGGCTCCAAAGAGAACTTCTCAAAAGACAGAGCAAATAACCAATGTCGAATAATCCAGCCTCCTCGTCGGGGAATCTGGGTATAAAGTCAAACCCAATAAAAAACACTAAGAAAGCCTGAGGGTATGAGAGGAAAAAAGGCCGAAAGCCTTGTTATCGCACGGTTTGTAGGAAGGGTTTAAGGCAGCTTGAGTCAAGGCTTAAAACCGGCGTAACAGGAGCTTCCCCACCCACTGTCACCTCGATGGGGGGCTCTTTCTATTTAGGATGGCTAGTCCAAGGGAGACATCCCTAAGGAATCTGGGTTAATGAAGGGCTAAAGGTATAATGGATCAAAGTGAGAGATTCCCTTTCATAGATTACTGCGAAAGATGAGATAGTCAAGAAGAATATGTTCCACTGGATGGCACCTGTTTGCGAGACAAGACGAATAACTAGAATATGTGCTGCAGTGGGTTAGTACTTCAAATGCATTAATGACTATCTTCAAATATACATATGAGCAATGATTAGATATAATTATTGACGAAGTCAATGATTATTAAACAAAGATAAATGACTAACATCACTTCTTCAATAAATGCATGAGAGATAAGAGCATTTAATGTGAACAATCAATCCTTGTATTATATCAACATGCAATAAATATCTCAAATCAACTCATATAAATGATATTGCTGCGTCACCTATATTGTTGCTGCTATGGATGTGACGTCAAGCACTAATCAATAGGTCAAAATGAAGACAAAGAGTGAAACGTTTCCTTCAATAAGCTTATAAATGCAATTACTAACTCAATGTCTATCAAATGAGGTGAGAAAAGTCACAACGTTGCAAGCTAAGCAGAAGATCAAAGTAATGTGACGTCACCTATATAAGTTTGCTGCAGTCGCTATGACATCAACCCTAAATGAATGGTTAGAGAGGCCCAAGAGGCAACGTTTGCAAATTTAACCAAGGAAAAAGTTGAAAAACCTCTATGGCTACCTCGAGGAGACCTAGCTGCAACTTTTAGTGTAGGCAAGAGTCAAAATAGGCTAGGACGTCACCTCTAGGGTTAGGGTTAGTAAACAACTAGGTTTAGACGCTAGGTTAGTTTAGGGTTTCAATTTAAAAGGTGTTTGAAAGAGATTTTAAGCATGAACAAGATCAAAAGAGATTTTTAGACTAGTGCCTTGGGTTAATGGAGTCAATTGAGGTGAGACTAATGGCTTGGAAGGCTTAAACTCAAGGACAAGAGGATTAGGGTTTGATGGTGTTGCTATGGCAAGGCCACCAAACCAAAACCCTAA
>SNQJ01S0060446.1:80422-91905 GCA_010110895.2 Picea sitchensis
CCCAACAGTGGTCAAGTGGATTAGTGTAAGATCCAAGCAGTCATCCGAAATGAAAGAGACCTAATGCATACATAAGAAGGTTATAATGATCAAATGTGACACATACCATGATACCTTGGACCAATTACCTCATGGAGCAAGAGTCCTTTCTGATGCAAGCCCAAGCCGGTAGTGATGGAGGTTGGTACTGCTGACAGGACAAAGATGGCTGAGAAGAAGAAAGATGGGCCCTCCAGGGCCATGCTCAAGTCGCTCCTGCTCTCAGTACTCCATGTCTAGGACCATGTGGGCCTCGAGACATGATCTCCTAGTTATCCCTAGATATCGGGGATAACAAGCCCCATAATAAAGTTCTCGAAGAAACTGGTGCCCTTCTCATCGACTCAGGACAGGCAGTGGGACTACTAGACATGTACTTCCTTCCCCAAACCAAAAGTTAAATATGAAGATATTCTCATGGAATATTATGGGTCTTAATGGAATTTCAAAACACATAATTTTGAGGAACAAACTGAAATAATAAAATATGAACATAGTAATGTTACAAGAAACTAAGTGCGACAGGAAACATATGGAGATAATAGCAAGGAAGATATGGAATCAATGTGATTTCACATGTTCAAAAGACGATGGGGATTCTGGAGGGATTGCCTTCCCGTGGAAACCGAGCAAAATCAAAGTGGAACTGAGATCCAAATATAAAAGGATAATAACCATATCCTACAAGATCATAGGGTCGACGGACAATGGGATAGTTACACAGGTCTACAGATCCCAATCTTCTGCAGCAAGAGAAATTTATTGAGAGAGCTCTTGAGTGTAGGAATAAGTATGAAGGATCAACAATGGATCGTGGGAGGGGACTTCAATATGATAGCCTCCTTGGAAGATAAGAAAGGGGGCATAGGGAACCTGAGTTCAAAAGACCAAACATTCTAAGAAGTAATGGAGAAACTACGCCTGATAGAAATCATCCCATCATAAGGTCGGTTTACCTGGACTAACAAAAGAGGAGGGCAACATCATACAACAAAAAGATTAGACAGAGTCCTAGTCTAAGAAATGTTTTACCAAAATAGGCAAGAAGTAGGGGGAGAAATCAGGCCTTTTTACGGATCTTACCATTGGCCAATATCTCTAAGATGGCTAGATGGGCTCTGCCCTCGCCCCAAACCATTCAGATTTGAGAAATTCTGGATATGGCACCCAGACTTCCTACAAAATATAGATGAGTGGTGGGGAGAAGGCCAAAATTTGTATGGAACAAAGATGTACCGGTTCCAACATAAGTTGAGACATATAAAAAATAGCCTAAAGAAGTGGAATAAAGAAGTCTTTGGGAATATTCAGGAAGTAAAAATAAACTTGGAGGTGGAGATGGAACGAATGCAAGGACAAATCAACCAGGATGGTCTGTCACTAGAACTTCAACATATGGAGTTGACCCTTATAAGGGAGTTAGATGAAAAAGACCAACAAGAGGAAATCATGCTCTGACATAATTCTAGGATGCTCTAGCTCAAAGAGGGCAACAAGAATACCAAATTCTTCCATAATTCTCTCCTACAACATAGGAATCAGAATTGGATTCACTCTCTGAAAATGAAAGAAGGGGTGACAGTTGAAAGGCACGAAGATATCGAACATAGTCTCATAAATTACTTCAGTGATCTACTTTTCGAGCCCCCTCAAGACAAAAGGGAAACCACTAACCTAATCAAAAAAGATATTCCAAAGTTGGTCTCAGAATATCACAACAGAAGCCTTTAGAGAGAGGTGGCTCTAGCGGAGGTGGAAGCGACGGTGAAAGAAATGCTACAGGGGAAGGCTCCTGGGTTGGATGGATTCACATCTGACTTCGTCCAAGCCTATTGGATTATTATTGGCAAAGATCTCTAGGAAGCGGTGGAAGAATCCAAGAACTCTCAAACGATATTGAAAGCCTTCAATGCAACATTCTTGGCTTTGATCCCAAAGGAAAAGGAAGAAAATGCTACAGATAAGTATAGACCCACATCTTTATGCAATGTTGTGTACACAATTATTTCTAAAATCATTGCTAATATATTAAAGCCTATCCTACATGAAATCATCTCCCCTGAACAAGGGGGTCTTGTAGAAGGTAGGAAAATTCTCGACAATATTATTATTGCCCATGAAACCATACACTCTTCTCAATCTGAGGAAAAACCTGGGATGCTCATAAAGCTTGATTTGTCTAAAGCCCATGACATAATAAATTGGGACTTCCTCAAAGACATTCTAGGGGCCTTTGGCTTCAATCCTTCCTGGATTCATTGGATCTTGAACCTTACTTCCTCGAATTTCTTCTCTATCCTAGTAAATGGCTCCCCCTCTCCTACCTTCAAAGCGTCCCAGGGATTAAGGCAGGGAGATCCCTTGTCCCCCTACCTCTTCATTATTCTCACTAAAGTTTTAGGGATATTTACAAAGCAAAACATGAGGGAAGGGCACCCGAAAGGTCTAGTAATCTCCCCTCATATAGACCCCTTGTCTTATCTCCAGTTTATCGATGACACCCTTCTCCTAGGAAATCCCAGAGTGAAGGAAGCCAGAGCCATCGAGAAAACTCTTGACGTTTTCCTTTCCGCCTTAGGCATGCAACTCAACATTAGACAAATCCAATATCTTCTTCTTTAATACCCCGAACATTATCCAACAAAGAATTACCAGAATTTTGGGCTTCCAACGATCCTCTCTGCCCTCGTGTTACTTAGGCCCCCCCCTTCTTGACAAAGCTCCAAGAAATCCGAGATGGAAGGAGCTGTTGTCTAAATTGGAAAATAGGCTTAAGAGTTGGACTCATATATTCCTCTCTCTGTGGAGAAGATTTTTGCTAATCAAATTGGTTCTAATAGCTATGCCGGTTTATTTATTCTCAGTTCTGGCAGCACCCGCACACATCTATCAGAAACTCTAATCAATCCAAATAAATTTCCTATGGGGAGGAACGAAAAAGGAAAAAAAATGGGCCCTGATAGCCTAGGAAAAACTGTGTGAACGAAAATCCAGGGGAGGCTTAGAACTAAAAGACCCCCAAAGGCTGAGTCAGGCCTCGCCAACAAAAATCTATTGAAGATGGATTAAAATCCCATAAGCTCTTTGGGACAAGATTTGGCAGGGGATATATGCTAGAGACATCCCCCCTAAAGACTAGATCAGATTTGAGGGAGACAAGTCGGGATCGATAATTTGGAACTACGCTTGGAAAAACTGGGTGCTGGTGAGAAATCAAAGTTTTTTGGAGTTGCACGATGGAAAGTCAACCCTTTTTTGGGAGGATGCATGGGAGAAATGTCCATCTCTAACCTTAGACGAATGACTACAGTCAGTCAAAGACAAGATGATTGTGATAGGACAGACGAAGGTTGTTCAATACTGGGAGGTCAACCAACATCCTATCATAGGTCAAACAAGATCTTGGATCTAGCCAGTCGAATAGCCTATAGAATGGAATGAGCCACCTAGTCAGGTCATGGAGGAGATCCTCAAATACTACCCCACTCCCCTCGGGCAAGGCTAGGACATCCTCAAATGGGGGAAAAAGGGGGACGAGAACTTCCACATCAAGGAAGCATACCAAGAAGCTTTGGGACTTGGGAATGAGCCCAAAAGGCTAGTCTGGACCAAAGTTTGGAATTCCCAACTGTGGCCCAAAGTAACCACCTCTCTATGGTTGGTGGTCAACAAAAAAGTGCTTACTTGGGACCAAATCATAAAGATAGGCTTTGAGGGCCCTTCAATTTTCCTAATCTACAATCAAGCGAAAGAAAACCTCAACCATCTCCTCAACTCATTCTCTTTAGCTTCAGAATTATGGGACAAAGGGGTCTCAATATTCATAATTTCAGACTGGAACAAACATGACATCATAAAGACAATAAAAGACTAGAAAAATGATCCTTATCGAAATGCAATTTTGAATCGAGCATGGACCCTCTTCCTAGGATTTCTTCTTTAGAATATTTGGAAAACCAGAAACATAAGGATCTTCTGAAACCAACCTCCATCTCTGAATATTCTTTGGCAAGGGGTCCTGAACAACATAAGATAAACCATTGCTTAGATACCATGGTAGGTAGAGGACCCGATAGTGACGGGAAGTGAGAAATTTTTGTTATCCATGTGGAACCCCGACAACAATAAGTCTTTTCTCCCCCAAACAAGCAACCACTGAAAACGACAGGAAAGCAGAGAGACATGGGACGGCCCCCCCCAGGGTTTTCTGAAAATGAATTTTGATGCAGCTTTCAGGGGCAACCTAGGACCTAGGGGAGCTGGTAGGATTTTCAGGGATGCCCGAGGAGAAATTGTAAGCCTATACACTATCATATTAGGGTATACCACCAACAATGGAGAAGAATTAGCCGATTTGTTGACGGGTCTGCAAACGACGAAAGAGAGGGGGTATTCGACAATCATAACATAAGGAGACTCCAAAATTTCAGTCTCGGCCTTAAGAAAGATCATCAATGAAGCCTCGCCAGACAAAGTCTCTAAAAAATGGCGATTGTATGATAGGCCTGTGGAGGTGGTGCAGGCCATCCGTGGCACATCAACAATCATCCCAAGACGTGTCAGGAGATAGGCCAACGCTGCAGGTAACTATCTCTCCAATGTGGAGGTGGGCCAGGTCCAAAGTGTGCCTTAATGGAAATGGCAAGACGTGGGTGTGGGAGATCTCTGCGATAGCCTTACATATATTAACCACCATGAAAACCAACTGCATGACAGGACAGGTGGAGAATTGTGAGTACTGCGAGTAGGGCTATCAGAAGCCCAAGTTTTCCCATGATTCTCAAGGTTTGTCACAAAGGACGAACGCAGGTCATTTCGGCGATAGGTGGAGTTGTCTGATCATCCGTCAATTATTATTGGAAAAGGGAGGAGGATTTAATGAATAATTTGCAGTGTGAGCCAAAGAAGATTGAGTTTCATATTAACGATTTAAGGATGAGGTCGTCGTACTCAACCACACTAGGAATAAAAATGAGCAGGTTGGATCATCCCAGATCCTAAAAGAGCTGGATTAGCTTATGAAATAATGGGCGAAAGTGGCGAAAGTACAGGATCAATTATCAACGGGACAACAACCCCATCTATATGAGGATGAATATCACCCTTCTCCAGGGCGTCATGACTTCTTTTCTGATTTTTATTGTTTCACGGAGTTGGCTTTGCCAGTTATGGTAGAAGGGGCACTCTAATAGGAAGAGAGAGAGAAGGTAGAGATTTTTCCCTGATACTAAGAGCATGGAAAAAAGAAACCATCCCTTTAAGGTGGAGATTATCCTCTACTCCCCCCTCAGATCTTCTAGTAAGATTGTAAGAAGAGTCTCAAGTTCCAGGTTTAGAGAGATGGAAAGAGGTTGTCGCAAAACCATGGAAGGGGATAAGGTTTCTCCCCCGAGGAATAATAAAACTCAACTAAGGAGAGTGGGAGGGAAACAACCCTCAGGGGACCCAACTCTAATCAATATTCATGAGGCCGGGACAAGGTACCAAAACCTGTGCTCAATCGAAGAGAAAGAGATAATGGGGAGAGTCCAAGAGGCTATTTTGTGAAAGAGGAAGAGCACGATTGATGAAGAAATTTTGAGGTCCACTAAGGAATGGGTCCCCGACCCTGAACAATCCCAAACAAGGGACACTAAGTTATTTTGTCTTGCAAAAGTATGTTGGATAATGAAGGCAACCGTGGCATAGGCCATGGCACAACAACAATCTGAAATTCAGGCCACCCGCCAAGTGATATGGGTTTTGGAAGCAAAATTTGAGCTATTATGCAAGGAGCAGTACAACATCCGCTTCCACGAAAGAGAAATGATTCCCAAGGAAACACAAAAGGACTGAGCATAGGAAAGAAGGGATTTGATAGGCACCCAAGAAAACCCAATCGATGTGGATGAGGAGGAGGAATGACCGAAATCCAAAAAAATGACGACGTCGACTGATAAACGAGTGTGGCACTCAAAGCCTCTCGAGAGATATGGCGACCCTAGGTAGTTTTTTCTCCCAGGGCTAGAGATCAAATTAGTCATGGTAGCAATGTTTTTTGGCTTTTTGGGCTTTCCCAAACTCCTCTAGTTAATTAATGCTAAGAAATTTGGCACCATTTGTAAGTCGAGATTTACTCGGGATAGATTGTATGCAGGGAAGATTAAACTTTTGTTTTACTCTCAACATGAACATTCATAATCAAACTATGGATATGGGGGAGAGGTCTGGTTTTCATATTTTGGTAGACTCTTGAAAACCTGACTCTAATTTTATGTATTTTCTGAATAGAAATCCATAGTACTTTTTTTTGCCTAAAAAAAAATTATTTTCATTTTCAATATATTCAAATATAAAAATAATATTTTCAAATATATTTAGTTCCAATCTACTCTTTTAAGCAATGATTCCAACCATAATCGTTTATGGCTAGATGAGGACCTTGTTTTATCTAATAGCTACAAAAGAAGATCTGAAGACCTAATTGACAATTTTTTTGGTACTGAGTTGGTCAAGCTTTGCAACTCTCAATACCTAATATTTTGCAATGGAGTAATGAAGTGGTCAAACTCCAATTGGATGACTTGTATTCATGGGCTAGGTAGTAGTGTAGTAGATTATGTGATATGTGATATCCCCATTTCCAACCAAATAGTAACTTTTGACCTTTTAAATGACCATGAACCCGACTCTGATCATAGACCTTTAACCTTAACTCTAAACTTTGCCATGCACAGGAGTGCCATTGAAGATAATTCTAATAATCAAAGACAATTGTTCTTTGACAAAAGTAAAGTTGACCTTTTATTAAAGCATTTAAATAGTGAATTACATCTCCTAACTTATAAGGACAACATTGAACACCTCTATCATAATTTTACAACTACCCTTTCCACGTCTATTAACAAGTTCTGTTTCAAGGTGTCCTCTAAAAAGAATAATAGAACAACCAACCCTTGGTATGATAAAGAATGTAAAATTGCTAGGAAAGCCATTAGGGGTGCTTCTAATGAGTCCTTAAAACTCAATAAGATCAATACGTACAAATCTCTAATTAAGAGGGGAAAAATGTACTATATCAATAAAAGGCAAGAGAAACTTTCACAATTATCTAAGCTGGAACCTAAGAAGTTCTGGAGGCAAATTCTAAACCGCAATACTAAAGAAAATAATACGATTCCCTTAAGGGACTGGAATTCCTACCTTAAAATTCTTTACGAGTTCTTTGATGCCATGGACACCATTCCTATTGTCCCTACAGAATGAAGTTTTTTCTTTGGATGACATAGATTTTTGGGTTAAGCGGCTTGCAAATGGGAAAGCTAAGGACATTGAAGGCTACCAAGATGAAATTTTTAAAATCGGAGGGCCTATCCTCATCCCTCACATACACAAGCTCTTCAATTTAACAGTCAATCAGGGCTTCCCTAAACATTGGACGCAAAGCCTCATTGTTCCTATTTTTAAAAATGGGGATAGAAACATTCCCTCTAATTGTAGGACCATTACGATTATCTCAATTTTAACCAAGCTTTATGGAATTATTTTGGAAAAGAAGATTAGCCTTTGGCTAGAAAGTCAGGGTAAAAGAGCTAAAGGCCAAGTTAGGTTTAGGATATATCATTCAACTGTGGACCATATTGTTACCTTTAGGATCATTGCAGAGGAGTTTCACAATACTAAAACCAATATTTTTTGTTGTTTTGTTGACTTTAGAAAAGCTTTTAACATGGTTTCAAGGAAAAACCTTTGGAATAGGTTGGAAGAGATAAAAATGTCTTTTGATTTTAGGGTTGTTGCAATAAGGTTGTATGAGAACGTTATTTCCAAGTTCAAAAACAATGAGGGATGGTCGAAAGAGATTAATTGCAATATTGGAGTCAAGCAAGGTTGTCCTTTGTCCCCTACCCTTTTTGGCATATACATTAACAAGTTATAAGATTGCTTGGAAGAAGCAGGTTGTGTCAGCTCTACTCTCACTGGTATAGTCATCAATCTTCTCCTTTATGTTGATGATATCATTCTTATGGTGAGGAGTCCCCATGATCTTGAAAACCAACTAAGAATCCTCAAGGATTTTTGCTCCAATATGGGTATGACTGTTAGTACTGACAAGACTAAGGTCATGATCATTAAATCTAATAAGATCGCTTATGAACCCTTCGTATATGACAACAACAACTTGGAGGAAGTAACTTCATAAAAATATCTTGGAATCGATATTCACCACAAACTCAACTAGAATTATAACATTGAGAAAAGTATTATTAGGGGATGGAAAGATTATTATGGGCTTGAAAACAATTGTAAATCAATCGATCTTTGGATTTGGGATAAGAAGAAACTCCTCCTTGAGACTCTTGTTATGCTTGCCATTCTTTATGGATGTGATGTCTGGGGATATAGTATCTCTCGTGAATCTTGGAGAAAGATAGAGAAAATACAAAAGAATTTTGTAACCTATAATATCAAAATTAAAGGAAATACGCCCTATCCCATCCTCCTCTTAGAGGCAATCCTCTCCCCCGTTGAGAGCACGACTATGACTAGATACCTAATGTATAAGAACAAGTTAAACAACATGGAAGACAAGAGGCTTCCTAAAATTGCTTCAAAATCTAATCACAACCACCATCGAGTCAAGTGAAGATGGCATAATGATAGCCCAATTTTGGCTCAAATATTGGGGAATCATGGAAGACACCATTTTAAAAAACAAGGATACTATTAAAAATATCATCAAATCAAAATTTAAGGAGAAAATGTGGTGTGATAAAGAGTTAGAGGAAAAAATAAAATTAAGGTATTATAAGGATGTAATAAAGCATAATCTAGAAGATCAAAATTAACTCTCTGTTTTGACAAGTGTAAAGAAAAAAATAAACATTGCTAAGATAAGAACAAATTCTCACAAGCTCCATAGTGAAACTGGGAATTGGTCAATTCCTAAAACACCACTGGATGAAAGAGTGTGTCACATTTGTGACACTAAGAAGATTGAAGATGAAAAACACTTTCTCTTAGATTGTTGAGCCTATACCCAGATTAGATCTCATTTTCAACATATTTGTCACACTACCAACCTTCCTAACCTTTTAACTCAAAATATTTCTCACACTACCAACCTTCCTAACCTTTTAATCATCATCATCATCATCATTTAATAAATCATATTTATAACTAGCATACTCCCTAAGCAGGCGAATGAGAATGCCGAAGTAATTTAAGGGAAGTTTTCATAGTAATATTGTTAATGAGAATCATACACATATTGTAAGTAAAATGATGTTATTTAAAGTTAGTTCATTATTTTGATGAGAACCACTTACTACAACTCTCAAGTTGGTGAAAATTTTATACTTTTTGAAAAAAGAGTATGTAAATCCTAGTAGACTCAAGAGCTTGATATATATTCTAGGTTAAATTCTATAAGTACATCTATTATCTTTAAGCTATGATTTTATTTTAAAAATTATAACGAATAAATGATGATGATGGAATTCTATAATTTTTTAGTATTTTAATATTTTTTAAATTATTCAGATTGTAAGACAAAAGAAATTAGATAAAAATAGAAAAAAGAAATTAGATAAAATTTTAGATTTGAATTTTCTAAGTAATTAGACAAAAGAATATTCACCTAAAAGGCTATATAAAAACATATGTTTCTAAATATACTACACAGTTTATTTCCAGAAAACTCATACATCAACATTATCAACAAATCTCAATACAAACTTGCCATGGAAAATTTCATAACATTTTGATTCATCACGGAGTCTCCGAGTGAAAACAAGATTGACTAAACGTATATGTGAGGTATTTTAAAGCAGGGTCTTATACACAGAATGGGCAATCTGAACGGTCTAGATTTATTTATTGAGCACACAGATCACTATGATATCCATTGATCTAAGTCGGTCAGCCATCGAGGATCTTGCAAATGGATCGGAAGGTGTTCCTCATCATGCCTACTGGAACGAGTGGTCGTCCGCAGAGGGGACTCAGTCGAATTCTGAGAGTTTTGGATCACAAAATTTCCATTTCTGGAGTTTTGTTGTCTTTTAACCAGAGCCCGGATGTGTACAACGATGAGAGTATATTCAGGGTTTGGCCTTTGTCGGGGGACCCAAACGGACTTGTAATTGATGTTCTTGGAGGCTTCAACAAGGGGGAAGAGATGCTGAAGTTGTGCTGCGATTCCAGAACGACTTTGCTTACTGCTCTGTTGAATGATGTTGGCTTTCTATCTCGCACTACCATAAGAAGAAGCTCGATCAGTAACCCAGTTTAGGTTGTTTGGAGGGACCCTAAAGCATTACAAGCGACCTTGTTCTGTGGATGAGGAAGGCACATGGTATCAAATCCTGAGGGATTGTGGTTGTAGAGGAAGGCACGAACAACGAGAAATACAACACATGTGGACTTTAAAAGTGATGACGAGACGTGGTGGTTTAGAATAGTTTATAATGATGAAACAAGTCGTTTTCCAAAACCTGTCAACAAGTTGACAGGTTTTCTACAAAAGCTCTCCCTAAATATGCCTTTGGCATAAAAAAAATACTAAATAATATTAATTTTTTTTTTTTAAATTATTAAAACTTCATAAAACTAAAATTAAATAAATTTATTTTTTTAGTTTAAAAATGCTCAATTTTAGCATAAATAAACTTAACTTTGGTGAAAGATATATATTTTTTAATTTATTAAAATTTTATAAAACTAAAATTAAAAGCACTTGTCTAAATGTTCTACATTTTGGGGGTTTTGTGGCCATTTTTTTAGTTTGATTTTACCCAAAATCCGGTGATGAATAGTTGGATCTACAGATTTGAGTGGCTAAGTTTGTATAATCGAGGTCATCACATTGAATCCATTTATGCATTCAGAAAGACAATTTAAACAACAAAAAATAGAGATTTTGTCCAAATTTACATCACGCTTCCGACCAATTCCTACCCCAAAAAAACCCAAAAAGTAGAACGTTTAGCCAATGCCAAATTAAAATAAATTTATTTTTTCAGCTTAAAAATGCTCAATTTTAGTATAAATAAACCTAACTTTGCTGAAAGATACTTTACCGTCCATATATATTGTAAAAGTAAAAGCATGTTTTTTTAGTGGCCCAAGCTTCAAAGTGAAAATGTGAAAATGGGCCAGGACGCATCCAGCCAATTCCGGCCCCTAGAATTCCAGCTTTACACATATTGAAGATGAGGACGAGCTTTGTATTTAACTTTTTAAGTCGAATTGACGACACATTTTCATTGATTTGATGCCTTCGTACTTTTCTTCGTGCTTTATGAACAAGTGTGATGAGATCCTTATTAGTCCCTATCAAAGCAGGACTATAGCAATGAGTTTGCTATTGATTTGACATTAATTTGCTTTATATTTTAAATTTGTTTGTAAAATGTAATGTTTAACTTAAGAAAATAAATATATATTTTTTGATATAGTAAAAA
>SNQJ01S0060446.1:105746-116704 GCA_010110895.2 Picea sitchensis
TTCATTTAGAGGATAGGTTGGTTTTCAATTTGAAGTTTTGATTCCTTGTTTATCTGGCCAATTCTTTGAACTTTTGCTAGCTAGTAATTGTTGTTCACAATAAATTTCTCAAATTTAATAAGCAATATATTGGATCTCATCTTTTGTTAGCAATGATTTGTCAATTAATTAATATTTCTCCCATTGGGATTCAAGTATTTCCAAAGATATTTTTGTGTTCGTGCCAATGTTAATGAAAACAATTGGGGTCACATCCAAGTCCATGAGATTTTGTAGATACCCAAGTGAATATGGAATGGAACCTTCCAAGGAATTGTTAGATAGATTCAATGATTCGACTGTAGTGCAACTTCCAAGTGTTGGTGGAATGACACTAGTTAATAGATTGGTAGACATGTCTATAGATAAAACATTTTCAAGTTTCTCATTCTCTAGAGGCAAGGGTGGAATCATTTCCTTTGTTGTTAAAGCAGTACTCTACAACAAAATAATAAATATTACAATAAATATCACAGGAGAGTAATAAATATCATAAGAGTGTATAGATGTCATTGGTGTAACACACCCAACCCCCTATCCACTTTTAGGCTGGTGGGATGTTTGATTTTTATCTTCTTGGAACTCAGGATGATTATTTAGGTTCATTGGTGCCTATGATTTGTAATTTCTACTCGAAAGTGGTATGTATATCTCATTCATTTAAAATATTATATTCCATAATTATGGTTATGCTTATAGTATGATATCCAGGAGATTACTTATACACAACCACAAAAAACCAAGTTGAAGTATTAGATTAGTTGTGTGAATCATATGATATGATGAACTAAAGGGAATCGTATATTCTACATACTTGGGTGTGGTTCATTAGATAGAATGACTGGCCCCATAGTGGCCCACAAATGATGGTAATGTAAAAATAAATAAATAAAAGGAACCTTAAGAGGTCATAAAAATAATAAAAAAGACAAGACATACATGATCTTTTATATTCTAATGTGTAGCATTGCATTGATACAACATCTAGAGAATCTGCAAATGCACGAACTACATACTGTAGTAAATAAAAACATAATTATATTTAGTTTTTAGTAAAAACCCAAAAATACTTTTAAGACATGTCAATAAATCCTAATAGAAATTAAAACCGACAAGATTGCAAATAGTAAACACCATTGATATTCTTTTTTGTAAAATCCAAATGAGAGGAGATTAAATAGTGACACACACACACACACACACACACACACATCTCAGATGCGACGACCTGAATAAGCTCCTTTTGGTTTTGAGAATAATTTATTGGAGTCGTATGACCTTGGAGAAAACCTCCCTCAATCTGAAGGAGCAACAACGAAGTCAACATTGACTATGTTGTTGCTCTGTTCGATGGAGAGAGGTTTGCTCCAAGAATAAACGACTCCAATATTTTTTTCTCTAATGAACAGGGTCAACCATGTGAAGGTGGAAGCTCCTATGGCCCCTTCCCCCCCTCACATCACTCTCAATTCCCCAATACCCAATCTATATTCTACTAAAAAATATGCATTAAAAATATTCAAAATTGATAAAAAGTGATTGTAAAGCTATAAATGAGGTTTATCATTCAAAGGCATATGTCATAAAAAAATAATTATAAATGAATTTTATCATTCAAAATATGTTACAAACATACTAGCTATATAATGTAAATCTATCTGTCTTATAAAATTATTATACATCATCAATTTATTTTAGTCTTCTTTTGTGTTTTCCAATTCTTAAGTAATTCATCCATGTCCATCTCTTCGTTTACTGGGTGCTCTTCAATAGTTGATGTTGCTTCAGTCCTTTCACGCCGAGGATGCCTGGTCTCATACCCATGGCGTGGAGGCTACTGTGAGGGGCCATCACCTACAAAAACAAAAAATATTAAATTTATATGGCCAATTTTTAAATATCACTGAATTAGTTCATTAATATTTAAAAAAAAACACCTGTAATGTAATTATTTACCTACCGGTCCACTGGTCGACACCGTTGGAATGTATTCCCTATTCTCCTAATCATATTCAGGTTGAGGAGGCTGCTGTGAGGGGCCATCACCTACAAAAACAAAAAATATTAAATTTATATGGCCAATTTTTAAATATCATTGAAGTAGTTCATTAATATTAAAAAAAACCTCTGCAATGTAATTATTTACATGTTGGTCCACTAGTCGACACCGTTGGAATGGTTTCCTTGTTCTCCTGGTCATCTTCAGGTCGAGGCAGCTCAACTACATCATTCTCTTCCATAGAAATGACAAAATTTATAAGGACAAAATAGTAAATGTATAAGTAATATAAATTAGAAGTACAAAATTATTAAGTATATGATTAATATACAACCATTTTACCATCGTGGATCTCATTCACAAGAAAATCTTGGGGTTGCACCCCACTGGGATGGGGATGTTGGGGAGCACCATAATCTTCTGGCCACGCTTCACTATCAACGCTTTGTTGTCCAGTGCTAATGATTTCATTGATAGTGTTTCTCCCTTGATTAAAACAAATCAAGACATTAAAGTTATGGACGATATCAAACATTTACGTATTTATAAGTAATGAAAGGTTAATGTAGACTGATTTTTATTTACCTTATCCTACAAATTGGATCTTGGAGTCTGCCCCATGCTTTTCCTACGATCAACCACAAATTTATAGCCGTACCCGTAACCAAGTTGGAGGTCTTCCTCCATGGTTTCAGTTCCGAAGTCGTCGCCTTGCATTGCATAAGAGAATTTTTTTTAATGTTTTTGGTTGCAATAAACTAAAATTTTTAAGGCGATACAAATAATATTCTTAAGAGGTTTGGGTACTTACGATTTGTGACTGTAACCTCAAGTAGCCGCCCTAGATAGCTTGTGTTGGCCATGTTTGGAAATCCTTGCTTTGGTTTCCTTCAAAGTGTCAAGAAACCTATCATCAAAATTTTCAAGTATGTTATATACAACACTTTTATTTAGATCTAAAGAAAATTAAAGGCATTGAAATCAAAATATTGTAATTTACTTTCGGGTACCAATTAATTTTTCTTCTGATCTTTTCAATATATTTTCTTTTGCATCATCAATGATCGTCTTCCACTCCCTTTCTGGAATCAAGGGAGGGCGCTCATACCTAGGGCTGCCTGCCAAGATTCATTATAAACATCCTGCGTATATTTTAAATATTCTCCTGTTGCAGAGGTGACCACTTTTTTATTGAACGTGTCTACTCCAAAGAGGCCTTCAAGATAATCCATAAGTTCTTTTTTGAGGTTGGAATTATGGAAATTCCACCTCATGCATAAGTTTTCCCCAAAAATCAACAAGGCCTTACTCTCCAGGTGCCTATAAAAATGGTTGCTTCCTACACACAAAAATATATGATCATTAATTTAAAAATAATAATCTAGATGATTTGTGTATGAGATGGACAACATGAAACAGTTAAAATATGAAAAACTACCTGGGAGTCTTATTTGTTTTAATGGAATTATGTTATCGTCGACCAAAAATGTTCACGAAAGAGTCCACGTGCTGGTCACACATCTAGCTCTAGGAAATGTAACCATGTTAACTGCATCATCATCCTCATCTCTGTCACCACCTCTAGCGCCTGACCGTTGTGGGGATGTATGGAGGTGCGTGTCATGGCTCCTATCTAAATTAGGTGTGGAAGATGGAGAAGTAAAAAATACTCTAACAGTTGTATGACAACCCGCGTTAGTACTCTGTGGTGTCTCTGCAGCACCATGACTACCAACATTGGGCCGAACAGGCTCCAAAAATCTCTTTATAAAAAAGAAAATGTTTTTTCGTGAGATAATGTAAAAGTTAAAAAACAGAGTTTCATAATTAAACATATGAGTACATTAAAAAAACACACTTTAAATTATGGTTATTACCTTATATGTGTTAAGTTGTGACATAAGGAGATTGATCCTTTCTAGGACGTCAAGAGTTTGATATGGATGGTCTAACAATCTATCAAGTACCTTGTTCACTTTAATGATCTTTATTTTTATTAATATCGTCGGATCAGGGGATGAATACAACCCCTCCTCATCGACGGAGTCATGATCAACATGGAATGTCGGCTACATATAATTTCAACATGAAAATCAATGTTATTTAAGTTATATAAACAAATGAAATAATTGATCGTCACACAAATAAAATTATATAAATAAATAATAAAATTCACATAAAATGACAGTCGAATTTGATAATCAATTACATGTTCTGCGGTTGGCCCTTTTCCACAATCATCCTGCCACATTATAATATAATATAATTAGAACCCCAAAATAGTGAGTAGTCCATCCTCAACCTAGTTCCAATTTTTGAACTTTTTTTTCTATATTCAAAGTTCTAAACCCTTGCACACACCCCAAAAAAGGCAATTAATCAATGTCTAGAGGGAGTGCCCAGCTTGATGAAGTCAAAAGGGGTACCAATTAATGGCATATTTGACTCTTTCCAGCCATGAAATAAGGATAAAATAAATATTAGATGAGGAGCACCCCATGTAAAAGGGGTTATAATAATTGCTTAGCACACATGCTTGAGGAATGCCCTAGCTAAGGAGAGGATACATGACAGCTAAACCACAAGAACATGGTTTAAAGTTCATCTTGGAAGGAATGCTCCACCTTATAAGGCAATATAAAATGATTGTATGGCATGATCAAGGATTATGTAGGAAAACAAAGAGGATTGCTCCACTATCTCGAGGTTTGAATTCTTATTTTAAGGAAGGAACATGTTAGAAGAGAATGGTTTGAGGAAGCACTTCAAAGGAGAGCGACGTGTGGCAGCAAAGAATTTGGCAAACCCTACTTTGAGAATCTTTCCACCTTTATTGAGGAGTGCCCAACTTTGAGGGGGTTTTCTTGGAGTTAATTGTGGATCTTGAAGAAGTTTAATAATATTTTATTTTATTCTCATACATTGCACATATAATCCTCTTTATTTCTATTTTACATATAATTTTTTATGTCTATGACTGTTTTCCTTAATCATTCCAATGACTAGGCAAGTGCCCTTGGTATTTGTCTTAATCCATAGTTAAGGGACATCCTTGAAGAGGTTATTCCTTCTTATTATGTGATCACGATCCCAAAAGGGGAAAATAGGAATTTTCATCTTCATTTGAGCCAACCCCTCTCCTCTTGAATCGTTTGAATCCATTGTAGTCTTCAATAGCCTCACAATTGTGAAATTAAGAAAGGTGCAACTCTATGTTTATCTCAATAAACATCGAGGGAATGACTATGTTAAATATCTAAGAGTAATCTCATCAACAAAATTTCTATGCACAAAGGATATCGAATCCAAAAACATTGATATGACCTCCTCATCCCTATGTTTCCTTGTCCTGCCCACTGATATGATTTCTCTCTACCACTATTGTCTTCTTTCTCCCATAAGAAAATTGGGTGTGATCCATCTTAATAAAAGTTGGATCTCAATGCAAAAAAATCATGTTGGGAAGGAAGGCATGATGACCTTCAGATTGATCAAAATGGAATGTTTAAGGGGGTTGAGATTCTTGGTGAAGTAGATCCTTCCTAAATGCATTAACATGATGGAATAATTCTCACTGTGCCTGGCCATTATGCATGATAAAAACTACCGTCCCAAACACAAGTGAGAAAACATCATCAACTTGATTCATTGGATTTATTTACAATGTGAAGGTTTTCCAAATCAATTTGGACAATAATGAAAAGTGAATGATGGTAACAACCACTCACCATTCTCAAGCGTGCTCACATTGTTCCCTCTAGCTAAGTTTCCTCCACCCTCTATGACTTCGATCTCCTCTGGCACCATGCCCTAGATCTCCTTCTCCAACGTTCCCTCGCATAGATATTAGGGTTTGGGAAGCTACTCGCGGTGTGCTCTCCTCGTCTCTCTTTGGCTCTCCTCGTTTGCTCTCCTTGACTATCCTCGTCTGATCTCTTTATGTGGTCTCCTTGCAGTTTTATCTCCACACGCGCATGCATGTTTGAAATGTAATTTTTTTGTTTTTGGTTTGGATTATTATATATAATTAATATATATTTATTAATTAATATGTATATTTAATAATTATTATATTATATATTATATAATAGGGGTTAATGTGTTTATAATCACCTAACCTAGACCTTGAATCTACACCCCTTAACCTTCTAAATCATCGACCCATAACCCATAACCCTTCTAAATATGCAATGTGATTTATTCCCATTGATCTGCATGTTAAAGTGAAGAAATTCAACCAAGCGCAGGTAAATGGCGAGAGTAACTATGACTATCTTAAGGTAGCCAGATGCCTCATCATCTAATTAGTGCCGCGCATGAATGGATCATTAACGAGATTTCCCAATGTGCCTAGCTACTATATTCTAGAGAAACCACATCCAAGGGAATGGACTTGGTAGGATTAGTAGGGAAATAAGACCCTCATGTTGAGCTTGACTCTATTCCTAACCCATTCATAGTTTGGAAAAATTAGGGCATAGTTTGGGAAAATTAGACCATAACATTTTGTCTTTGGGAGTCAAATTGATTATGGAAACAAGTGGGTGTGTGAGTCAAATTTGAGTCCATAAACACTTCCATATCGTTAAGGCATGTGAATCGTCTATCTATGATCATGATGGTATAAAAATGAATGAGCTTCTCTTGTGTCAACCAATTTGTGTACTTTGAAAGAAAAATAGGGTTTATGGTTTACATGATGAATTGATGATGGAAACAAGTGGGTCTGTGAGTCAAATTTGAGTCCAGAAACCCTCCCATACCGTTAAGGCATGTGAATAATTTATCCATGTCAAATTTCAGTGCATACAGAAACAATTTGAAAAAAAATCATCGTTGGCCCCGTTCACAGGTCACTGTTTCCGATGTCTAGTCCTAGTACAATGTCTTTTCATTGTTCCTTTTAAAATCCGTTCGACAGTATACACAATCCCACATCTAGTACTACAAGGGTATATTTTTATGGTGTTGATTAAACAATGAACTAAAAAGAGGGATTTTTCATCACAACTATGACACACATACATTGTATATACATTAATGTAGAACCTGAAAGAAAAATGAAGAAAGGTTGATGCAAACTTAAAACTTGTGTCAACCAATTTGTGCACTTTGAAAGAAAACTAGGGTTTATAGTTTACATGATGAATTGATGATGGAAAAAAGTGGGTGTGTGAGTCAAATTTGAGTCCATAAACCCTCCCATATCATTAAGGCATGTGAATAGTCTATCCATGTCAAATTTCAGTGCATACATAAACAATTTGAAAAAATTTCAATGTTGGCCCCATTCACAGTTCATTGTTGCCCATGTATAGTCCTAGTACTATGTCTTTTCGTTTTTCCTTTTAAAATTCATTCGACAGTACACACATTCCCGCATCTATTGCTACAAGGGAATATTTTTATGGTGTTGATTAAACAATGAACAAAAACGAGGGATTTTTCATCACAACGATATGGTTCAAATGAAATGAGGCCGAGATCGGATATATAGAGTGGGTGTGTGAGTCGTATTTGAGTAATTTGGAAATGTGCGTTCTTCTTGCCACACAACTCATGGGCCAAAGTCCCACGTTTTCAAACAGTTTCAATGAAGATTCTATAGAAATGACAAACACGTTCATTGAAACTTTGTTGATACAATACTATGACAACAATGATGACATCTACGATCATGATGGTATAAAAATGAATGAGATTCTCTTGGTTTCAAGAATAGTTTATCCTCTACTGAACAAGGCCAACCACGTGAAGGTGGAAGCTCATATGGCCCCTCCCCTCCCCCTCACATCACTCTCAATTCCCCAATACCCAATCTATAAAATAGAAAATAATCGAAAGCAACCTAGAAGATTCATGCATAGAAACTACAAAAACAAAAATTATTGAAGGTAAATGAAATTTTGTGTTTGTAAATGATATTGTTAGTTTACCACATACTTTAGTATATTGGCGACTATTTTCAGGTTTCACATAATAATTAAACAACATGTAACATAGGATATAAAAACGTCGCATAAAACTTTAAAATCTGTAATTATCCAATGACATAAGTAAATTATTTTAAGATAATAATTCATACAAATTAAAATATATAGTCGTGTACCTGATCCAACTCAACATCTGTATAATCATCCTTATTCTGTATCTTCTTCTTCATCGAACTCGACATCTGTATCATCATTTGCTTCAGAAACAATGTTGAAAGGATTAAGAATATCATCATTGTCATCAATGTCATTTTCGAGCATATTTTCATCTACATCATCATCAATAATTGCATTGTCTTCTATGCCTAGATCATGACCTTCTTCGTTTGTCGACCCTGCATGATCTTCCGGCTCTGTCTGATCTGGAAAGTCATCTTCTTCTTCAATATCATATTCTTCATGTACATGAGTATACTTAATTGTCCTTCCTATTGGATCATATCTAACAAAAAATGACCAATCCATCTCACCTGAAACATTTGAGTAAAAGACCTGTTCACATTGGCTTGAAAAAACACAGCGATCATGTCCTCTTTCAAACACTATTGTTTTAATCATCGAAAATCCGTTGGCATCCTGAATAACAATTCTTTCCTCGTCGTGTTCATGCATTCGTAAACTATACCATTTGACGTCGAACATAACTAATTTGAAGGAATTAAAGTCACACTCAAGTATATCATTCAAATACCCATAGTATCTATTTTCAGATTCTCGGGGATGTCCTAGAGGAAACATTAGTGACCTAGAATACTGTCGTTATCCCACTATTAGAAGTTTTCCTGGTTTCATCCAACTGTTTGATGAGAAATTTACGACCATTGCACCACATAGTCTTGTGGTGTTTCAACTGCAATATGCCATATTTGAATGACCTCTTTTACATCATTGTTTTGTTGCTCTGTTAATAACCATGGAATTTTATTTCGGTCTAGTCCATCTCTATTTGATCGGATCACACTTGCATTGCATGATTGGCTTCCTGAATGTCAGTACAAATTTTGACAATTTTTTCTTTATCCCTCCTACCATCTATGATTCACCATAATTTTTTTGTCACATTCTTCCCAATATGCATTGTATCAAACAAATGAGCTATTTTTAGCTCCTCATAGTAGGGAAACCTCATGAATTGAGTGGGATAACATTTCATTCCTTGTGGAATCCCATTATTAATACCTTCATGATGGCGACCTTCATGAAGCATAAAAGAAATCAAAAAAATAATTATCAAATACGGTAAAATAAATTCAATGATTAAAACAAACATTCAAAACATTACATATATGATACATAAATAAATTGCATACCTTGACGATTTCTATTATATTCCAACCTCCAAAGGTGAGGTGTCATTCTTCGTGGTTTTAAACCAATCTCTTCTTTCCCATTGAAAATATGTTTTTCAGTAGTATGATACCTATGGTTATTAGGGAGGAGGTGCCTATACTCATCAAACACCACCTTTCCTAACTTTTTGAATGAAGATACTTCATCTTAGGACCACAAACTAGACATGCAAATGTACCCTTTGTCTGAAGACCTGCAACAGATGGATTAATGCCAATTATACGATGAGATTATTTAAAAATTAAACATGCAACATGATAGCTTTAAAAAATTATATAGTATTAACGAGCAATATAATGCTACATACCACAAAAATGTGTTAGTCATGGGGCATCATGAATTGTCCATAAAAGTATTCCACGGAATTTAAATTTCTTCTCCCCGGTTGGTTTACAGATGCCATACATAGTGATGCCAACCCATAACTTTAGTAGCTCATCGATAAGAGGCTCGATATATACATTCATATAGTTAACTTGGTACTTACCTAATTGTTTAAAATTACACATAATTATTATAACCATGATATGTATATATAAGTAAATAAATAAACAAAAGATATTATGCAAAAAATGAAACAAATGAAAATGTTACATTCAAAAAATTAATGTAAACAAATACCCGAAACAATCATTTTCAACATTATGTGCTCCCTCTTTATTGACATCCAAGGAGGAATGCTATTGTTGATAACAAAAATAGGTCACAATGAGTAAATAGATCTAAGCTCTCCGAATGGATTAACACCATTATCTGCCAATGAAAGCCTAACATTACAATGTTCATCTTTGAAATCTGCCCATTTTTCCTCAATTTCCCTAAATGCATAACCATCGGAAGGCACTTGAAGAACACCATCTCCACTTCTGTTACGTGCATGGTAACCCATTAATTGTGATATGCTTTCACACCTGAACAATCGTTGCAATTGTGGAATTATGGGAATATGACGAAGAACCTTTCGAGGCACCCTTTTTGTTACTTGATCGGTTCAATATCTATTGATAAGACATTGCGGGCATTCTGTTTTAGAAGCATGTTGTCCATAATATATAATATGATCATTAGGACATGCATCTATAGTTTGATAATCCCTTCCAATGTCTTTCATAATGGCATGCAAATCTCGATATGTGTGAGGTAAAATATTTGAGGATGGTAATGAAAATTCACCTAACAATATACAACATAACAAATAACTAGTTAATGTAAATAATATTAATCGTAAAAATTGCATTCTTATTTTACACGTTAATTAACACTAAAAACAAATAGAAAAAAGTCAACATTTATGTATATGAGATGAAACATATTACATGCCTTAGGATCTATGTCATACAAGTGTTCAAAAAATTGTTCATAACCTTTAAGTTCACTAGAAGCAATGTAGCGGAGAGAAGATTTTGTTTCATTACTAAGAGGGGGGGTGAATCAGTAACAACGTAATTATAATCCTTTTTCTCCAAATAATCCAAGTTTTATATCAATGTAGAATTATTATCCAATAATGAGCAATAAGAAATGAACAATCACACACATACACAGTACACCAGTGTTTTACGTGGAAACCCAAATCG
>SNQJ01S0060448.1:1063-14039 GCA_010110895.2 Picea sitchensis
GAATTAGTTTGATTTTACTCTATTGTGTGAGATCTTGAATATTGAATTCTAGAATAGAGTGTATTGATGGTTTAAAGAAATATATAATTTTGCAGTTTGTTTTATGGTTTAAGGAAATATATAATTTTGCAGTTTGATTTTACTCTATTGTGTGAGATCTTGAATATTGAATTCCAGAATAGAGTGTATTTGTATACAAACTCTTTAAGACATGATAAAATAGGTCTACCAAAATAACAACATTCATTAATATTCTTGCTAGATAAATCCCACTCTATCATCACATCATTGGTGGGTTATCTTGGTGATGGTTCAAAGCATGCAATTGAGAGTGCTAGCATTAGTTATTTGTTTTAGTACTTGTATCTTCATTATGTTAATATAAGTGTACTTTTAGTCAAAATATTGTGCATTGTAGATTTAAAAATAAAACTCGTGTTTTTTTTTAATGAGTAGTTTCTAGGGTTGTTTGGTTTTTGGTATGTTAAGAATTTACAAGTTTCTAGGATTCGCGCGACTGTTTTCCCGGTTCTATCCTCAGATTTGTCTTCTTGCTCAGCCATCTGACACTTTGAAACCTGTCCCAGCCTGTCTCCCTTTTCTCTGTAGTTGTTTCAGCCCATTACCTCTCATTTTCACATCTCTGGCCCACCTACATCCCTTTCCTCTGTATCTACCTTTCTCTAGTGGATTCGGTGGGTCGCCTGAATCCTAATCATGGACTCACGGACAAACCTGCTGGGGGAATCTTCCGATGATCCCTACTGGAGTCAGGTGGGACTTTTCGACAAGGTGGATACACTCATTTCAAATAGACTGCACTTTCCCTCCATTTCGCCTATTTCAAATACTCACTCAAAACCCGTTGTAGTCCCTGTGGACCAGATCTGTTATCCAGAGCCTGTTCCTCCCGGATCTGATAGATCCTTTCCTGCCTCCACTGTCCCTCACCCAGTACAAAAGCCTGCTAATAGTCGAAAAGTATGGAAATCTAAAAAGAAGTCGGCTCGACTGGTGCTAGGCGACGGGGTAGGCCTGGAGGATTTATGTAAAATGTCAACTTGTGCTCTGGTCGGCAGAGTCTCTTACAAGAGTTTGAATCCTCAGCCTCTGGAGGAGTGGATTAAGGCATCTTGGTTTCCTCTACTGGGTTACTCGTCGGAGGTTCATTATCTAAAAAAAGGTTGGTTATGTTTCTACTGTAAATCTTCGATTGATGCTACTCTTTTGCTGTCCACACATTGGCCCTTTGGCGGCAGCAGCCTCATGCTCAAGCGCTGGAGGATGACTTTTAATCCAGATACTGATTATTTCACACACAGACATCTCTGGGTGCTCCTCCCGGGACTCCCTTTACATCTTTGGAATGAAGGTGCCCTGAAAGTGATAGAAAACTCATTAGGTAATTTCATAGCTCTGGATAGTCAGACACTCAACAGCTCTCTGAGGACTATGGGGAAAATACTGGTTGAAATAGATATAACTAAAGGGTTGTCTGAAACCCTGGTGATTGAATGGAGGGGTAGAAAGTGGCTCCAGAGGTTGGACTACCTCGGGATCCCTTTTCGGTGTAATCTATGCTGGGAAACTGGTCATCTTCGAAGATACTACCCCGGTAAGCCATCTATTGATTCCTCGGACGATTCTGATCTCCATTTGAACCCGCCGGAATATCCTTCAACATATCTAGCGCTAGCTCATATGGAAGTTCCTGTAGCCACTCCCGCTCCGCTTGATCCCTTTGTTGAGGTATCTCTGTGGTCCACTCTACACCATCTCTGCCCGGCTCTCTTTTCTTCTCTCACTTCGACTGAGAAGGATTACATTGATACATACTCTTGGCTCACACCTAACTCCGTTTCCCTGCCCCCCCCTCCAGATGCTGAGCAGCCACCTCCACCTGCCTCCTATCTCCCCTCTGAATTGATCCCTGTCCCTTCTCCTATAACCGATGCGAATACTTCGAAAACAGCCCTACTTCCGACCTCACATCCCCCTCCACCTCCGACTACACCCTCCATCTCCCCTCGCTCCATTCTGATTTCGGTTCCTTCCTCATCGATGCCTCCTGGTTACGGCCAGTCAGAGCAGCAGGTTGAAACACTTCTGGAGGATATAAATATATCAACATTACACTCGGTGCTTGTAGGTACTGGACAGTCAGAACAGAGAGTTGCTACGTCATTGGTGGAATCAAATATTTCAACAACTACTCCTCTTCTTCCGGCAAATACAACGCAGCTCCCGGTGTATCGTGGTAAGGATCTCCTCACACCTATTCCTGAGATTGGATCTTCCTCCTCCTTTAAAGTGGAGTCGGAGACCAAGTCATATGCCTGGTCACGAGGAATCAGTTCAGAAATCTCTCCTCTTCAGACCAGGAGTTCTAGAAAAAAAAAGGAAAATTTGAGCTCGCAGCATGCGGATCCGACTCCTTCTACACTTGACAGCAAGGCCCTTAGAGCAACGAAAGCCTTGGCTTGCTCCAAGTAATGTTAGTACTCTCTTTGAACATACGAGGAATTGGAGGTATCCTCAAGTCAGCCTCCTTCAGAAGACTTTTAGAGTGCTCAAAGCCTGACATCTTATTGCTCCAAGAAACCCTCTCGGCTGACCATAAAGCCAGAGATTTTGTGCATACATTTCAACCTTCGTGGGTCTCGGCAGCTGCTAGTTCCATTGGATATTCCGGAGGTCTGCTGGTGGCCTAGGACCCCAGCCTCTACAACTTGAGACCCTTCCTTTCTAGTGGGGGTATTCTGATTCTAGGCCGATGTTTAGCTTCCAAGCAATCTGTCGCTCTACTAAATTTATATGGGCCCTGTGTGGATAAACAGAGTTTTTGGTCCAACCTGGATTCTATTGGACTTCTCTCCATTCCTAAACTCATCATTGGTGTAGATCTTAATATAATTCTCTTGGCTGATGAAAATTGGGGAGGCTCCTTTTTGCCGGGTCCTCCGGAAGTCCTCTTCAAAAGGATTTTTGATAAAAACAACCTGATTGATATCCGGCCAAATCGACTAACTCCCACTTGGCGAAATGGGAGAGCAGGATCTGCTACAATTGCCAGAAGACTAGATCGTTTCCTGGTGGCGGAAAGTATTGTAGCCACATCGGGTTTCCCATCGTCGTGGGTTGAGTTTCCCTTTGTATCCGACCATGCACCTGTCCTTCTTCAGTTAAGGTTTCCTGTGCTACAACCATCTACTCCATTTAAGTTTAATCACCATTGGCTATCATCCAAGACATACTCCGACTTAGTGCATATGGTTTGGAGTGATCCTTGCTTTCAATCAGAAGAAAATCCTCAACGGCGGCTAGTGTGGAAATTAAAAGCGCTCAAGTCTAAAACGAGAGATTGGTTCCATGAATTAAAAGCAGTGCAGAAATCCTGTTTAATCAAGCTGGAATTGGACATTTCTCAACTTATACACTCCTCTTCTATTGTCGATTTGACTCTTGAGGAGTCGGCCACTCTAAAACAGTTGGAATCAAAGAGAGCCTCCCTTCTTCTTTCGGAGGAAAATCGCTGGAGACTGAGAAGCCGCGAGACATGGTTAAAATGTGGCGATACCAATTCAAGTTATTTTCATCATGTGGTCAACTTTAACATAGATAAGAAGATTATCTGGTCGATTAAAGGTAGAGGTGATGAAATCATTAGCGGCCAGAGTGCCCTCCAGGATGAAGCGGTCTCTCATTTCAGCAGCTTATACAAAAAAGACAAAAACCTTGATCTCCAGGGGATGGTGTGCACCGCCAGCCTCTTTCCAAGATTTGTCTCCGCTGTTGAGGCAGCCGATATCTTCAAACCAGCCACCCTGTCGGAGATAAAACAAATATTGGTTCACTTCAATTCGGAAAGAAGTCCTGGTCCTGATGGCTGGACAACTGAATTCTTCTGTTTCTTTTTTTACCTTGTTGGCATGGACCTTCTGCAAATGGTGGAATATTCTCGTATTACTTGCAAAATTGTGGGCGGTCTCAATTCTACTTTTTTAGTATTGATCCCTAAAGAAAGTAACCCGCTCACCTTCAGTGATTTCCATTCGATATCACTTTGCAACCTCATATACAAGTTAATTTCAATAGTCATTTCAAACCGAATCAAGCCTTTCCTCGAGAGGAGACTCTTTGCTGAGCAACTGGGCTTCTTACGGGGCAGAAGGATTCAGGACGCGATTGGAGCTGCCCATGAAGGTATCCACAGCATTAAAAAATTTAATAAAAAAAATCTGGTTATGAAATTAGATTTAAAACAAGCCTTTGATTGCGTCAATTGGGAGTTCCTGAGATTAATTCTTTTCTCAGCTGGGTTTGGTGACTCGCTCATTGAGTGGATCATGTCTTGTGTCTCTAGCGCAAGATTTGTTGTTCTAATAAATGGTGAGGCTTCCAGTTTTTTCAGAAGTGAGAGGGGGCTCCGACAGGGGTGTCCCCTCTCCCCCTATCTCTTCATTCTGATTATGGAAGGACTCAGCCTTCTTCTCAAAAAGACCTTCTCCGAGCACCTCATCTCCGGCATAAAGGTCTCTAAATTTATAAACTTGGTTCACCTCTTGTTCGTTGATGACGTTCTTCTCACGTCTAAGGCAGATTTATCRGAGTGGTTGGCCATCCTAGAAGTTMTGCAKCATTTMTGTTCCGTCTCTGGATTATCCATAAATTTCTCTAAATCCTCTGTCCTTTACTGGGGTATCTCGGAAGCGGAACTGCTCGTTCTCAAGAACTCTATTCCTTATACCTTTGTAAACCTGAGTGAGGGCTTCAGGTATCTCGGATTCCAGTTAAAATTGAAACCCTCCTCTCCGGAAGATTGGAAAGGGCTGGTGGCACATTTTGAAAGAAGGATTAATTTTTGGTGTAACAAATGGCTTTCCCTGGGGGGGCGTTACATCCTGGTTAAGTCGGTTCTTGAAAGCCTGCCTGTTTTCTGGATGTCTTTGGAAAAAATTCCAAACAAGATCATTATTCTTTTATGGAGACTCATTTTTAACTTCCTGTGGAATAGTCAGGCAGGTCACTTTCGTTTTCACCTGTGTAGTTGGGCTGACCTGTCCAAACCCGGAAAAATGGGGGCTGGGGGCTTGTGAATTTGTCATTCTTCAATACGGCTCTTCTAGCAAATTCCTTCTGGAGAGATACCTCCATTGACAACATCTGGCATCGCATATTAGAAGATAAATATTTGGGTTCTTTACCTCTTGATAGATGGATCCGCAAGCCTACATTTCAGTTGAGAAAGGTCTCTCCCTTCTGGAAAGGATTGATTTCTTCCATCCCTGTTATACTCCATTGGCTCGTATGGAAACCAGGAGATGGCGTAGAGGTTCGAATAGGAGGTGACAAAATTCTTGGCTTGGGTGACCGATCCCTCCTTTCCCCTGAACTGCGGTCTCTTCTTTGGCAACAAAATATTTTTCATCTTGCTCAGGTCCAATTTCAGTCAGGTTGTCGCTCCCTCCCTGATAAATGGCTGAACAGTGAGGATTTAAATTTATGTAACCATTCAGCGATTGAGTGGGACAATTACACCTCTGCCCTCAAAGAGGCTGGAATCACACTCTCCCATGGTCCTGATACCCTGCGTTGGGCAGGTGGAGATGCCACAAGGAACCTTACTGTCAAAAATCTATATAAAGCTCTACTGAACCAGCGTTTTTCTGTATTGGATTGCACGTGGTTCTCACTTATCTGGCAGTGGGAGATCCCCTTAAAGTTGAAGTTATTTTTTTGGCTTGATGGGAAAGAGAAAACACTTACCTGGGACTTGTTGCGCCGGAGGGGCTGGGAGGGGCCGGGAATATGCCTTCTTTGTAGCAGTGCATCTGAAGATATAAACCATTTGCTGGTCCATTGCTCCTTCACCCAACTGGTTTGGTCTCATGTTCTTAGTCACTTATCGTTGCAATCATCCTGGAGCGGCTCCTCTCTCTCTATTTGTTTCACCCGGTGGTTGGATCAATCATCGGCGCCAAAGACGTTACCAATACTTGTTTCCTGGCAGATTTGGACTGCCCGAAATCGAGTTACCTTTGACTCCAGTCCTCCTTCATTGCACGTGGTGCTTCAAAAGGTATTAAGCTCCTTCCATTGGAAACAACCTTTACTTAAGCCTCTTAAATCTAAAGTCTGCGATTTTAATTCCCTGGATGGCTACACGGTTGCATGCTTCGATGGGGCTGCTCTGTCAAGTGGGGGCTGCTGCGGCGCGAGGGGTTTCTTCAAAACCCACACTTCCAGGATTACACTGTGGTTTTTAAATTGCGGTGTAGGCACAAATAATAAAGTGGAGCTTTTGGGCTTATGGGCTGCCCTCTATCTTGCTTCCTCCTGGTCCATAAGTCACCTACATGTCCTTGGAGATTCTCGAATTATCATTGATTGGATTTCTCTTAAATCCAAGTTCCAATCTGTCCACAATGATAACTGGAAGGAGAAAAGGATGGAGCTGTCAAGAAAATTCGTCGATGTCAACTTTCATCATATCCCCAGATCTCAAAATAGAGAGGCGAACGCCCTCTCTAAAAGGGCTTTAAAGGAAGCTGTCGGTAGACTCTCGGTTTTCCATAGAGATAGTGGAGTGGAGATTCCTATCACTTCTATAAACGTCTTTGAGAAATGAGGGCAGCCTTCTTTGATTGTTGATGGTGGCTTTGTAGGGGCCTGATCTACTGTATTGTTCCTTCTATTTTCGGCTGTTCCTTCAAGATTTTTGGTTTCTCCCTGAAGGTGGGCTATCCGGGTCTCGGATGCTGGCAGTTTGGCTTTGTAAGACTATTTCCTCTTTGACTGTTTGGAGTGTACTGGTCACTCCCGGTTGGTGGGATTTTCGGGTTTTCGATTGATGGTAGCTTTGCATTGTAAACAAATTTATACATTTTATAAATTGGAGTAATTTTCTCTTGAAAAAAAAAAAAGTTAAGAAAGAATTAAAAAGGCATATTTATAATTGTGATAACTCTCTTTTTATAATGTATTTCCCAGATCTGATTTGTGAAGGGAATTGAGCCATGATTTGAGCCATTAGGGATGTGAATAAGAAGATATGAAGAACATCAAGTATTGATGTGAAATTTCTTGAGAAGTAGATTTCTTGGGAAGTGAAATATATAGATTTGTACTAAGCACAAATAAATTTATTCCAAGTAGTTTTTTAGTTGCATGGTTGGAATTTTAATTCAAGTAAGAACTTAATTTATCTTTTCTTAGAATTATTACTCACGTCACGTCACTATCGTTGTTGATTACGTCATTTTCTATTTGCTCCATTTTTATTTTCATGGGAAGCACATCGAGGGAACTTCAATTATTGAGGTGAAATTTATGGATTTGTATTAAGTACAAATTCTTGAAATTTCCACACTTCAAGGATACTGATAGTTTTTTTTAAGTATCTTTTTTAGTTGGGTGGTTGAAATTTTCATCCAAGTAAGATTTTTTTTTAGACTTAGTACTTTTGTCACTAAACTCATTGATCAGGTATTTTTTATTTTCCCATTTCTATTATCAAATATATATATATAATGGCTTTGTTGACTATATAACATGGAATCTCAAGTTGCCTTGATTTTTCCTGAAATTGTGAAATGATCGCAACATCTTGGAGATAACGTATCAAATATTCTTGAATGAATTTCATGTCCGGACATATGTTGAACTTCCTTTGCATCCCAAAAGAATGAGATCATATCTTTCATCTACCTATAACTTGGTTGTGTCTTAGAATATTTCCATTTTTTTCCATTCACTTAGTTATTGTTTCACGTGTCCAAGCATTTCCAAAGAAACTTATATCATTTCCTTGAAATAATGTAACTTGCAAGTCTTCTTCCAAGTGTATTAAAGAATCATATGAGTACATTACTATAAATGCAACAAGGTTTATAAATTAATGTTTTTTGTTATCATATGATCATTTTATCACTAGAAATATCTCCTCAAACATAGTTTTCTTCGTTGTCACTATATCCTTTAAAATATTGTATATTTTTTTCTATATGTGTTTCCATCTTTTTGAAGGAAATGATCATTATCGAAGGCTTGGAAGAAGTATTTCCGAAGTTCTATGTTAGGGACCTAACCTACATAAGCCCTCAGGTGGGTAGAATAATATATTTCCATGTAATAAAGGTCAATATTAATAAGGCCTAACAATAAGGAGGAATAAGTCAATTGTAAGAAGACCTAATATAGGCTTCTTCTTCTAGAAGAATCTTCCTCTAGATTGTTCTTTTGGATAGATAGATTTAGTATAAATAAGAATAGAGGGCATGAGAAGTTTTTTCTTGGAAAATTATTTTTATAGAGCTCTGCTCTGCTAGAGGTTTCCCCCTCAAAGAGGCAAGTGAAAATTGTTTCCTATCAATAAAGGTATAATTATGGTGTTATCTCTGCAATATTTCAGTATTATGTTGCTATCTCAGTGTTATTCTGGGAAGTATTGCTCTATTCTACTAATATAATAGATATGGCACTTTACAAGTGGTATTAGATCACTTTCCTCGACAGAAAATTCTGGGTTAATTTTTTTTTTCCAAGGTAGAGACGTATTCTGATGTCTTAAAGCTACAAATATCTATTGTTATGTGCATAAACCTACGGTCGCGGAGTCATACATGCAGGAAATACAAGTGGTACTTAAGCCCACATCTATTGGCCACCCTTGTAACCCTTGTTGGTACCCCTTTGAGTGGTAGCACATTAGACACCACCTGCATACAGATCATCCTAGATCTCCTAAATCCCTCCATAGATAAATTGATCGATCGTCTGACTGCTATAGTTCCACTTAGAAAAACACTCAAGAGTATACTCTCGAGTACCTAGGTAGTCAGGTAGTACGAACAAGGGCACGATCTAGCTTCCTTAGTTGATTTCCTAAGATATTGGGCCAAGTACTATTGTTGGATCCCTCACGTATATCAGAGAGCTATAGCACAGGGAAAACCCTTGTCTATAGAACCCTTGAATACCATAACCCTTGGAACGGAAACAAAAACAAAACAGACAAGATCTATTTCCGTGCAACTGTTCCTCCTGCATTCGGGTTGCGAAATTACTACACATTTCTTCCTGTTAAGAATTTGGGCATTTCATCACTGCAATATTCTTCAGAGCAGAGTATAAATCTGCAGGAGTAAACCAAATATTATATTGGTCCCGTCGACACACTTATTTGGGACCTATTCCATTGGACTCCCCTTTTCTCCCTAATCGCAGTCATACCTTTCATTTTTAACAACTTTTTCCACTAGACCCGAGCCCTTCTTAGCTTCCCCATTTTTCCACCTATTACATTATATTTCCCTTATTTCCCTTATCATCATGGTACCTATCACTTATAAGTCATTTTTGTGGTCCCAGTCACCCATTTTTCCATACCTGCACTTCCCCTCTCCAAATGGTCACCACTCGCAACCAAGACCTGCAAGCTTCCATCAATCAAGTGACCTCTTAAATTGCATCTACCAATTCCCACCTTGCACAATTAGAAACCCATGTCGAGCAAAAATTTGACACCATGGACGCCAAATTCATGAACCAATTTAACACTCTCTAGTCTGCTCTCAACCAGTGTTGAACCGCCCTTCAGGTCCTTCCTCCTTGGACCGACCTGATGTTGTTGAATCCTCTCATTCTCTGCATTTTCAATCCAACTCTTTTTAGTGTGACCCTCGTCTTCCCCATGTCAAGGTCAATAAATTTGATGGCTCTAATCCTACGAGTTGGGTCACTCAAATGGAGCATTTTTTTTCTCTTCATGGTATTACTGATGAATTTTCCAAACTTCACTATGTTATCCTCTATCTAGATCCTGAATGATGGAAATGGTGGAAATGTCGTAAAAATTCATGTCAAGGGTACTTCTTGGACCCAATTTGTTGATGTGATCCATAATATCTTTGACATTGATATCCACTATCTCGGTCATTTGACCAAGTTGAAACTGTTAGGCACAATGGAATACTTTATATCTTCTTTTGAGCATTTGGCCTTTCACACCGAGGGCATGCCAGATGATTTATTCCATGAATGTTTCATCAGTGGCCTAAAGGATGAAATATGATCCCAGGTTCTCATGTCCCACCTTCAAACTTGGTTGGAAGCTAAGAAACATGCTAAAGAATCTCAATAAGTTGTTTTTTCCCATGAAAAAAAAAAAAAAAACCTCTTTTGTTCCTCTCCCTCACCCCACTAATACTAAACCCCCTATCACTCCCCTAAAGGTCCATAAATTAACTCTGGATAAAATGGATGAATTTCAATTGCAGGGTATTTTCTATAATTGTGATGAAAAATATTTTCCAGGGACCAAGTGTCAGGAACACAAACTTTTTATGGTTGTTTTCGAAGATGTTCCTGAAGAAGATGTGACAGTTCAAATTGTTGAAGAGCCCTCCCTTCCCGATGCTACCCCGGAGTCGGATGACCCACCTGAATCTGAACCACTTATTTCCACGCATGATCTCATTGGTTTTTCTTCTCCCCAAACCCTCAAGCTCATTGATTATATTAATAATAGGAAGTTCATCATCCTTGTCGATAATAGTAGCACCCACAATTTTATTCATCATCGCATTGCTCAGGAAACCAATTGATATATTCATGTTGTCAATAATTTTCAAATCATGATATCTAATGGTGGGTCCATGAAATGTGGTGGGCGTTGCAAAAATGTACGTCTTCAAATTGGACATTACTACTTGAAATCTCATATGTTTTCCATTGAAATGGTCGGGTGTGACATTGTGTTGGGTGTTGAATGGTTACGCACTTTGGGTCCCATTCTTATGGATTTTAAGGAATTGACCATGCAATTCCAACAGGAGGGACACAGGTATCACTTCCAAGGTCTCACAGATGGCTCTCCTGAGATCATCAGTTCCCATCACATGGAAAAACTCATCAAGAAATTCCACTCTGGTATTATTTCTCAACTCCATTCTATTCACGCGGTTGAGACACTCTCTGTGCATCCTGACCTCAAAGCTATTATCTCCAAAAACCAAGCTATTTTTTTCACTCCTCAGGGATTTCCACCTTCTCATTATGTTCATTAGTATTCCATACCTGTTGTTCCTGGAATTCTTCCTCCCAATGTTCTCCCTTATCATCATCCCTTTTCCCAAAAGAATTAAATTGCGAAAATCATGAAGGAATTGCTCCAAGCGGGTGTTATCTACCCCAGTACCAACCTTTATTCTTCTCCTGTGGTCATGGTACTTAAGAAATAAGGTACAGGGAACATGTTTCTTCACTTTTTTTCTCTCAATAAAATAACCATCAAGGACAAGTTTCCCATTCCTGTCATTGATGATCTCTTGGATGAGTTGAGTGGTGCTCAGTATTTCACCAAACTTGATCTATGTTCAGGATATCACCATATCTGTATGCAAGACGTTGACATCCCCAAGACTGCTTCTTGAACTCATGAGGGTCACTGTGAGTTCTTGTTCATTTCATTTGTCACAAGTAATGCCCCCTCCACCTTCCAAAGCCTCATGAATCATGTATTCCGTCCTTTTCTTCGTTATTTTGTCTTAGTTTTCTTTGATGATATTCTCATCTACAGTAAAAATTGGAAATCCCATCTTGCCCTTGTGGATCAAGTTCTTCATCTACTCTCTCAGCATCAACTTTTTCTCAAACACTTTAAATGTGCCTTTGGTTCCTCGGAAGTTGAGTACTTGGGTCATATTATTGTCAAGGTTGGTGTTCGGGCGGATCCTAAGAAGATTGAACCCATGTAGGATTTTCCTTGCCCCAAGACTATCAAAATCTTGCGTGGTTTTTTGGGCTTAACTAGATATTATCGTAAGTTTGTTTAGAATTATGGAAATATTGTGGTGCCTCTCACTACTCTACTTAAAAATAATTCTTTCACTTGGACTCCTGCAGCTAATCAGGCCTTTCAAGCATTGAAGGAGGCTATGTTCCCTACTGTTAGAATATAGAAGATGGTGTTCTCGTTTTACCATTGACGATACCTTCGTCACCCAACCATAGGCCGAAGCCTCCCTCTGAGCACCTTAACCTTGACTTAGAATTCCTCCGGAAGCAAACCCTAGGCTAGATAGCCAAACAAAGAGTAGTGCATCAATCCCCAAGGATAGCGCATCACAAAAAGATAATCAGATTGTCCAAACCCTAGCCAAGAAATATTCAATCCAATACTAAGAACTAGTTGCTGCTGCAGCTGCATCTTCAACCCTCCTCCAAACCTGCGCACCAGACTGCAACTGCAGTGCGCACCAACTGGGAAACTGCAATTCTGAGAAACTACAAATGAGAACTCGCGCCCTGTATTTATAGTAATCCTGCCAGTTTTCTGGGGCCGACTTCTCCTTCTGGGTATGTGTCTGTTCAGTATATTATTATTAATTTTGGTCGACTTCTTCTCTTGGAGGCTAATAACCTAATATAAATTATCTTCTTGAGCTGACAAGGCTTCTAGGGTTATTATCCAACTCATTAGGGTTTCTCTTGCTTCTCAGAGTATTCTATTCTCGTCAAGTTCACACGTGCGGGTAAATACCTCCCGCAGCTACCATAATATTAACAATCCCTCCTAGCTAGAGAGGTATTTACAGGTAATGGACTTGAGCACAAAATATACCATTTACCCGGTAACATCAATATAGTCATCCAGACTATTTCACGACTAGATCATGAGCATCACCATCATCATCAACTACATCATCTCTCGAAGCCATACTTCATCTGAGTAGTTAGATATGACGTTGGATAAATAACTCGCATCATATAGTGATACAAGAGGAGTAAAAGCTCTGAACTGTTTTCCATCTGGAAAATCTTTGTTCATCATTCATCTGAATGATCGTTATCTCCAATAAACTGTTGATAGTCTTCAAGGCAATTATAATGAGGATAGAACACACCTGTGTCTATTCATAGTAGTACATAACTACAATCCAGTGGTTCACTACCACATCAAGTAATACATAAGTAC